>JAECMU010002628.1:357-14063 GCA_016106625.1 Dracogyra subfuscus | reverse complement strand
GCCTTTGTTATGACTGCCTGTGTTACTGACTGACACTGTTACGACTGCCTGTGTTACTGACTGACACTGTTACGACTGCCTGTGTTACTGACTGACTGTGTTACAACTGCATGTGTTATGACTGCCTGTGTTACTGACTGACACTGTTACGACTGCCTGTGTTACTGACTGCCTGTGTTACAACTGCCTGTGTTATGACTGCCTGTGTTACTGACTGACACTGTTACGACTGCCTGTGTTACTGACTGACTGTTACAACTGCCTGTTTTAGTTTAATGCTGTGATATGACTGCTTGTGTTAGTTTAATGCTGCGTTATGACTGCCTATGTTAGTTGAATGCTGTTATAGCTGCCCATGTTATACAGGTGGGCGACCAGATCCTAGAGATCAACAACTACCAGACTGAAAGCATGACTCACACAGATGCCATCGACATCATCCAGAACGGGGGCAACACCGTCCACCTGCTGGTCAAGAGGACCGGCAAACCACCGCCGGCCTTTGGTATGTCTTACACGATCACAATGCAGAACACAATGAGTGCTTGTCATCCCATATGAGGCCACTTCTCCACACAATGTGACATCAGCTTTTCTACATAATGTGACATTAGCATTTCCACACAATGTGACATCAGCATTTCCACACAATGTGACATCAGCATTTACACACAATGTGACATCAGCATTTACACACAATATGACATCAGCATTTCTACACAATGCGACATCAGCATTTCTACACCACAATATGACATCGGCATTTATACACAATGTGACATCAGCATTTCCACACAATTGTGACATCAGCATTTCTACACAATATGACATCGGTATTTATACACAATGTGACATCAGCATTTCCACACAATTGTGACATCAGCATTTCCACACAATTGTGACATCAGCATTTGTAAATAATGTGACATTAGCATTTCCACACAATGTGACATCAGCATTTATACACAATGTGACATCAGCATTTCCACATAATATAACATCAGCATTTCCACACAATGTCATATAACCATTTCCACACAATATCACATAGCATTTCCACACAGTGTCATAGCAGCATTTATACATGATATCACATCAGCATTTACATGTATACACGATGTCATATCAGCAATAAATGTTTATACACAATATCACATAGCATTTATACATGATGTGACATCAACATTTACACACAGTGTCACACTAGCAATATATCCTATCTGTTGCTTAAATTGGACATTAAATCTAGTCACATCATAATATTTGCTTGGCAACAAGCCGGATCGAATCTCTCTTACATCTGGAAAGTATGAATAACTCTGTAAGTTCTTCTCCAAACAAGTTTAATATACCATACTTTTCTGACCCCAGATCATAAAAGGATCAGCTAATAAAATTAACTAAAATGAATATCAATTCATTTGTAGCCTTGGTTTAAATGTTTGGCCTTTTAGATACAGATGGAAAACCCCGAAACAATACTGGTGTTTTGGTAAACAAACATACTGATTATTTTCCTTTCTTTTTTATCTTTCTAAACTGAATACTCTGTTATAATCCGATCACCACTCATTAAACAATGTACTGTGCTGGTGTGTCCTGTAACATTATTTTCTTTTAAAACATGTTTTATGACTGTTTTTATCTCCTTCAGATGGTTCTCCCGCACAAATGGGTCGCTATCCCCACCATCAAGGAGTTGCCATAGCAAACGGCCCAATCAGTCACAGTTCACCGCACATGGCTAGGCGCCAGCTTGGACCTCGAGAAGAATACTTTCAGAACTAGCCGGAACACACAGCAGCAGTTTAGAATTGACAGCCAGAAATAATGAAAAATAAACTGGATCTTTCACAATTACTAGACAACCAGTCACATTGTAAAACACACCCGGACATTTTAGAATTACTGGACAACTGGTGCCATTGTGAAAATAGACGGAAAATATTATTCAGAATAAGTACTGCCAACCACACAGGGTTATCGAAATGGACTGGTAGTTTCAGAATAACTAATGACAACCAAGCAATTGGGTTGTGTCGGAATCACTACTGGCAATCAGTTGGGTTGTTGAAATAGACTGGTTGTGTCAGAATAACTACTGGCAATCAGTTTGGTTGTTGAAATAGACTGGTTGTGTTGTAATAACTACTGGCAATCAGTTGGGTTGTTGAAATAGACTGGTTGTGTCAGAATAACTACTGGCAATCAATTGGGTTGTTGAAATGGACTGGTTTTGTCGGAATAACTACTGGCAATCAGTTGGGTTGTTGTAATGGACTGGTTGTGTCGGAATAACTACTGGCAATCAGTTGGGTTGTTGAAATAGACTGGTTGTGTCGGAATAACTGCTGGCAATCAGTTGTTGAACTGGAAAGGCAGATTGAGAAGAAGTAGTAACAGCCAATCATATTGACAATGAGTTGAAATAAACTCGAGAATGCTTCCATTGGAACAGTGCCAAACTGTTCCAAAATCAAATTCCGAACCAGGATGAGATTGTGCTGACCGAGGAAGAAAAGATATTTCAGAATGAAGTTTTGTTATTTTAATATACATGTTGAATCTGCTGAAGTATGCAGCATAGATAACATAAGATGACCATGGCAATGGTGATGTTTCTGTAAACATATTGCATGTACTAAAGGATGTCTAGATTGACGAAACATGATGGCCACATTATATAACATGCTCCGGTGTGAAAATAATATAAAATAAGTTTGATGACATCTATATGGACAAAGAAAATGAGGAGAATGCATTGTAATTAGTAAACAAATAACTAAAACCTGGTTATCATAAAGAACCTGTGATTGCTTTGTAATTTGCCAAGTATGCAAATTAGTTTGTTATTTTTTAACTTTAGATTGTGATAAGATGGAGGTAATAATTTTTGTTTGATGAACCATAGAAGCAGGAGATTACAATTTTGGAAATAAAAAGAAGAGATGTTTTAGGGAATTGTGGGTAATATGAATGTTAAAGAATAGTTTATAATGTTAATTATGTTTGTATCTTTGTAGATAAGTTTAGCTGAATACATGGTTTAAACAATACAATGGGCAAACATGGCAAATCAGTGAAACTAAAATATAACCCTCGCTTACTGTTAGGAACTTATTATTATTATTTGTTTTAATTTATTCAATAAACCGATCACATCACATGCACTCAATCATCTGGATGCGATTCAAGATTATATCCATAGGTATTTGTATTTATGTCTGTTTAAAAAAAACTTAAGTACTATTTTAAAACCCAATTTCATCAACCTGACAAAAATATCTCTAGTCATTTGTTCATCATAGGTAAATAAAATAACAGCCAGGATGCATATTTTTAAAGGTATCTTAGCGCTATAAAATTGTAAAACCATTGTAAGCTATGATATTACTATGATGTGTGTTGTAGTGACATAGCCTACAATGATTTTATGATTTCGTAGCCCTAAGATAGCCTAGATAATTACAAAACGGAGCAGTTGTTCATATGGTTTTAAAAATATAAAACAATTATGAGTATTTAATAACTGCGTCATGATGCAGTCACCGACATTGTTTTTAAAATAAAAATTGTTTAAAGGTGAATGGTTCAACGTTTGTGTTAATACATATATTTTTTTATGATTTCCCAAGCTGTTGCTACTTCCACCAATTATGTAATGAAATTTTTACCACCTCAATATATGGAACAAATTGTCACATTGTATAGATTTGCACATTGTATAATATCATCATTAATTTTAGATATAACTGTAGAATGTAGTGTACAGTATAATTATATGAGCATGAATGAATTTTAGATTTTAATTGTGGCTGTTTTTGTCATTTTAGATAGCACATTTATATTCTATTTTTATGTGATGAAGAGTCTGAGAACTTCAATTAGGGTATTCATTGTTATTAATACGTTCAGTGTAGTTATGTAAATAATTTATGCAAATATTTTATCACAAGCATTTACATTTTTATGCAATATGTAAAATAAAAAACCCAATGAATGTAACAAGAATATTACCACAAGCTGAACTGTTAGTGTTTTTCTTTTCTCTAAACAATCATCATTTTAATTCCATTGCAGTTTTATGTTTTTTTTAGTTTCTTCAGTCAACTGTTAATCATTTTTAACTGTCATCAAATTTTAGTCATCAGCATTTTACAAAATGTTATTTCAGGTGTTGAAATACACATGAAGTAAAATAGCATTCATTGCATTATGTTAAAGTTGTATTGTAATGCTGGTTATTTTTCACAAGTTTCTGTTGTTTTCATGTGTACATTATTTTCATAAATCTCATCTCATATAACTATCATGATACCATAATGATAAGCATTCAGCCTTAGGCAACGGTGTAATATTTTAGCAGAACACTGACTCATTTATAAACACTTGACTATTTGTTTTTACCTGAAGTAAAAAACATTGTCTGCAATGAAATACTTCTTAATTAGTTCAATAAAAAATTATTACTAATTGGTACTTTCCCTCAAAATACTGAGATTGATGAATTAAAAATTTATTATTTTAAAAATATATCCTGGTATGTGGAATATAACTCTGAATTTAAAATCATTAATAGAAGTTTATAACTTATAATTATAGTTTGGAATTAAGTCTTTTGAACCTATTTTGTTCGATGTTTTACAAAAATATATTAGATTTTATGCATTTAAACATACTCTTAAGGTTGTGCCTTGACTTTGTTGGGTGGTACTTCCCAATAAATTTGCATTCGTGAGATATTGTACATCGAAAATCACTTGTTTTACTGTGCACTTTTAGATTGATACATTTTTAGAAAAAGAGGATAAATTTTGTTTCTATGCATATATTAATGGACTATATCACACCAGTGGGTAGAATGTTTTAGCAGTAAATATTTTATAATTTCAGATTGATTATTTTATTCATCATATTCTGATGGAAAGCAATAAGGGAACATACAAGGAATAACAGCAAATATTGGGTGCAGCCAAAACCTTCATCCATAGTGGCAAGAAGCTAACCATGTTACAAACATTCAACTCCATGTTTGTGACAATCAGTCCCACACACTATGTTTTTATTAGTCCCCTACCGGTCCAGCTGGAGGGGACTAGAGGTTTCATGACCGCCCTTCTGTCTGTCTGTCCATCCGTCTGTCCCACATAGTTTTTCAGAGTGCTTTGAGATAATGATCTAAAGATTCGTGTATAGCTTTATCATGTACCATTACAGATCAAGTTTGACTTTTATGGCAATTTACCCATTTATCACAGAGTTATGCCCCTTGAGCTTAGGAGATCCAAATAATTGTAGAGCCTGGTAGGGGACATTAATTGCTTTAGCAGTTTTCTCAGAATGCATGTCATATACAGAACTACCGTAGTAATATTAAAACTGAGATAAATCTCTCATTTCTTTCCATCAGTATATAATGTAATGTTAGTGAAGTTTTTACATAAATACTTGTTAATTTACATATACCTAAACTTGCAATCTCCTATTTTTTTTCTAAAAGTAAATTATTTACAGATTGTCTTTTAAGAGGATTACCAAAATTCCTATTATACTAGAACATGCCTGCAGGACAGTAACACTGCAGTTGGTTATTTAAAGGGTTGGTTTGCATTGTGATATGTTAACCTGTCTTCACATAATACCGGTATGTAAAAATACAATTTTTAAACATGGGCAGAGCTGTTAAAATGATCCTTTTATAACCTGTTTCTCACACATGACTGTACAAACTCATAGCAACATTTTCTTTAACATAAAACTACTAGCTTTTATTTATTTTTTTCTTTAGAAAAAAAGAAGCATATTAATTGGCAAGTGATGGTATAGAGATTATTATATTAGCTTGTGTATCATACTTATTTTACAAAAGTAGTATCAGGAATATTGTATTACTCGAGCGAAAACGAGGGTAATACATGAATCCCTACAGTTTGTAAAATCAGTACGATTCAAATGCAAGTGTAATAATTTCTTTAGTATCCACATTTTCCAAAATATTATTTTTGTGAATAACAAACTAGGACCATGTCAAAACATTTAAAATGTAACTAAAAGACGACTAAATGACCTCATTTTCTGAAATGACGTCATTTTAATAACCAGTTACAATGTGGAAGCTGCATTAAGTTATGTTGTTGCTTCATAAAATTACTTCATAAAATTATATCATTCACTGTGCATGCAACTACATTATGACACACGTGGGTCATACTGGTTATATTTCCCGTAATATCTTGAATTATGTGGATAATAAATAGTTTTATCACACAGCTGATATTTTAACAAGCAAGGTTTTTCATTACCATGACACTATATATTTTAAATAAACAACCATAGGTGGAGCTAACTGTCTTTTAAAACTAGTTTTAGATGCTATTTTTAGTAACATCAAATATTAGTAATTACTGAGATAAAAATGACTGTGTACAAAAAAACATTAGGTTCATGAAAACTAGGGGAGAGTATTCACTTTTCTTCACAGAAAAGGACAAGATCCATACAATAAGAGAAAAATCCCTTGTTTACAATCAAGACATAAAAACCTACATAGATCAAGCTGTTAAAGTGATTTTCTTTTGTAACTCAGGGTTGTTTTTGGCTTTTTTGACTATCAAAAAAAAAACCAATGACAAGATGAAAAAAGGTTTAGGACTATTGAAAAACTATAATTTGAAGAAAAAAATACATGCTGTAAATGGAGAAAAATTTATATATTTTTTTCATCAGAGATATTAAAACCTTGGTGGTCAAGCTGTTAAAATGATACTCTTTTATCACTGGTTCCATAAACCAGTGTTGAAAAAACTGGACAAGATCCATAAAATCTGTAATTTGAGAAAACTTGTATTTTTTATGACCAATATTAAAAGCTACAACTGTTAAAATGATCTTTGTAATCTTGCAGTATTTGAAACCCTGTTGTGGTGAGGGAATGTGTTCCTAAACATTTTGAAGAGACATGAAATAGCTTCAGTTCTCAAATCTCACACTACCTCACTTAATGGTGTGCGACAATGCATTCTCGGTCGTTCACGAATGCAGTTTCAAATATAGTTTGTTCCAGACAGATGTCCATACATTTTCATGAACATTACTGTTCAATCACACACATCAATCTATCTCTATTTTTCTATGTTTTGTCTCACTGCGATGATCTCTACTCTCTGCGTGGTGTAACGCAGTCCGAACAAGCCGCAGTGGGTCGGACCACCTTCGTACGCTCACTCGCCAGTAGACTCGCTTGTGTGCTAGTGTGTATAGCATGTATTATAATATTATAACCATGAGGCATGTATTTACAGCAGATGGAATTTTGTACAACTCAAAATAAAACAAAAAAATAATCATTCTGACTTCGTATTTTCTGTATGGAATACATTTATTGGAGTAGAATTGCATTTCTTGATATTTTTTTTTCTTTTCTTAAAAGTTATTCCAAGAAATAACACACAGGTTTGTCGTAACTATTATTTTATATAACCAAGGAAACCAATGTTATCCTGTTTATTAAACTTTGAAAGAGCAATACCCCATACGACATTTTCAGAAAGTAATTTTTCTAACTAGATTGACAAGGGAGACAACTCGTTAGAAAGCCGCACAGTGGCAATCCCAAATGATGTAGTTTTCTGTTCCAAATGGAGGAATAAACCCATTCAACATTACCTAATGAGCAGTTCTGACTGTGGTAAAATGAGATAAATTCATCTTCATAATGCTGATTACCCATCTTGAAGTATGTTCACATCTGTCCTGGGTACCACTTCTAACGGTTCGAGTTCTCCATTAAAGATGTAAATTTATTAATTTTTAATACACTTTGCCAAGTATCCAGGTTACAATTACAAAATCCATTTCCCTACGCATTGTTCTTGATTTGTGAGGATTGTAAGCTACTAGACCTCAGGCTGATAGATCCAGTGTTCACATCTCAGTAGTGGTTCCCACATGGAGCGAGATTTAACAACTCTGTAGGGAGATGGTGAGCAACAATACCAACTTCTTTCTCAGTAACCACTAGACCACCCGGATAGATGAGTTGTGTGCCCAGCACAACAACCAACCTAGCAAAATGCTAGCCCATTGACTAACTGCTTTCATTTGTTCAGTGTGTATCAGACAACCATACTCCTTTCTAAAACGGATTCCTCAACACTGTCCACAACAAAACGTCCTTGAGGTAATAAGATGTTTTATGTCAACAATAACACTGATCAACATATATAAATACATGACACTGTACACAAGATGTCCACAGCTGTAGCTACCACTGGAAGAAATAGGCGAGTTCTTCTTCCTCTTTCGAGGCCTGGTCCGCCCCATCGTCCTGTTTCTTCTTTAACATTGGCGGCTGAGATCGGAACACTAGTTTCTTGCCAGTCTGAAAAGAAAATATATACAACATTGATAAGAATACAGCAAGTTTTGACTGAAGTTTATTTATAGTTTGGTGAGAGATGTGTTAAAAAACAAAAATCTGAATTGCAAATTGTATACACAAAACAACCTGTGTACAGACTACAATGTGGACTTTTTGCAATATAGAAACGAGTTATGAATAATTTATTTTAAATTTTATTTCTGACACATGACAAACTGAATATATATTTCAGGCAATAAATTTCCAAACAGTATGATAAATGTAAAGAAAACCAGATAAAATAAAAATGTTTATAAAACATATTTTCAACATTAAACATTTTATTGTTTTTGTTTTTACATATAAGAAAAAATATGAATTTTGTATCTTGCATATATTGTACAAATTTAAAAATAAGTTATTTTTAAAATATAAAACACTGCTTTAGCATGCCTCTCAAATACTATAAAGTTGTTAACATGAAAATAATAATTACAAACCTTTTTCTTGGGGTCGGCCTTGGCTCTCTCGAGCGCCCGTCTGACTCTCTCCTCCTGGTGGATCCTCTGTAACTCCAGTTTCTCCTCTCTCATCTTCAGTCGACGTTCCTTCTCCTTCGCCTGGTAACAGTAACAGTGGTCAAAACCAGTCAACAACAACATAGTGTTAAACCCATTACGCAGTCAACCCCAACACATAGTACACATCATAGTCAACCCCATAACACCTCACACTGTTTCTCAATAACATCATATATTCAAGCTCCAACATGCAGTCAACTCCATCACACAGTGAAGACCTCACTGTCGACAGTCAACCCATCACTGTCGATAACATCATTTATCCTGCAACCAGTGTTCCTACTGGCCTGTTATGATGACCTGTTAAAGCAAAGTCATAACATGCTACTAGCATGTTATGACTTTTGACGTCACGTACAAAGGGAACTAGCATGTTGTGACGTCACGTACAAACGTCACGGAAAGGTTTAAGGAAATTGCTGGTACAAGTTTGTTAAAACAGTGATAAAAATACTTGTCCACTCCAAAATTTGTTGGGTTGCAGGATAAAGATAATAACCAGTTAATGACGCTTGATATCGGCTTTATCCTGTTCAGGACGAATGCGAAATAAAGCCGATATCAAGCATCATTAACTAGTTATTCTCTATATAGCCCCTAAAATGCACACAACTCCATCACATAGTGAACACCAACACAGTCAACTCAATTATACAGTCGACAACATCATACAGTCCCTCCCATCACAAGTGAAAATCATATAGTCCATCAACTACTACACTGTCAACCTTTGGGCATCTGGTCAGTTTGTAAGATGATTTGGTCAAACAGTGCTTTACTCTATACATACTTTGGTGCTTCTTAATCATACAGTTTTGGTGAATTTTGTTGTTTTCTGCTGCCATAAAACTTAAATGTCTCTAAAGACTTTTCACAATAGGTTGTGTCTTAGTCTAATGTCTCAATGAATGATTTAAATTTTAATTGAAATCTAAAGACTTTCCGCAATGGGTTGTGTCTTAGTCTAATGTCTCAATGAATGATTTAAATTTTAATTGAAATCTAAAGACTTTCCGCAATGGGTTGTGTCTTAGTCTAATGTCTCAGTCTAATTCTGAAATGGCCTCTACTGATCAACACAAAGTTACAAACCCGTTCAGCGGCTTCCACTTTCTCTTGCGGCATCGTTTCTATCTGCTCAAACAACTCCTCCAGTCTGTTCTCTATATTCGTCAGCATCTGGAGGGTGCTAAATTAACAAACAACACATTAATCACTCTGATGTACCACTGAGCTTTAAGAACACTGTGAGCCTGTTTCAATGAATTCTGTAAATACATTGAACAATAATAGTCTGATAAATGGATTTTATTTTACTAAAATTTTATTGAATACATAAGAATATCCTAGTAGTAAAAAGCAAAAAACCTACTACCTAAACACTTTGAAAGCATTACGTCTTGATTTTGAATTGCTATTACAAGAGCAGAACAGTCTATGAGGACCAGAGGATTACATCATGACCCCTATACTTTGTAAACAAGACGAAACTGAGGACAAATTTACCTCCTAACTAACTACTTTCAAAGCATTATGTTTTAATTCTGAACTGTTACAACCATCTATGAGGGCAATATGATTACTGGTAACATCATGACACCTATACTCTGTAAACAAGACAAAACTGAGGACGAGTTGACTGAACGTGTGATTTGTTGACCAGAGTGCGCCACCTACTTGATGTTAGCCTCGTTGTCCCCGATACAGCTGCGGTACACCTCCTCCACTTTCTTGTTGAGAGCATTCAACATCTTGTCTTGGTCCTCCGCCTTGAACTCACCGTAGTTGAACATTCTACAACAAACAAACACTGTCATTACACTGAATTACAGCAAACTCACAGGGCCAGGAGGAGAGTTATCTCCCTGTTAAAGATGCCACCTCGTCCCCAATTACTGAAGCAAACTGCAGATCACATGGTTAATAGACACACTTCCTCCTACAAGCTTATCTTGGCAGTATTCATCTGCAATCCAAATGGCCAAATCTTATAACACATGAAAGTGTTCAAACAAAAATGTTAAGAGAGAATAGGTCATGTAAGACTGATCACAGAAGGACTCCCTATCAACAAAGTGCATATGAAAGATCGCTTGCTTATGCTGCAGAAATGGGAGTTTTCTCTAACATTAGTGTCATAATTACTAAATGTTGGACACTTAACACTCACTGATTAAACACTAGTTAAAAATAGTGCTAACGTGTCGGTAAACTATCATTACTTTTTGTTTTATTAACAAGTCATGCTACACGAGTCATATGCTACACATAACATGTCTGTTTAATATAATAAATACCATCAATTACGACAGTACTAATGATATATGTATTGCATGCCAGTCAATATAAAAAAATGCAAGAAGAAAAATAAAAAGAGGTCACCACATAACCAGAAACAGGTATCCTTGGCAACAGAGAGATTATGTCTTGTTAATTAGCTGTTGTAACATTTGAACAAGTTGATAGGAATGAACAGATCAGGTTGAGATATAACAGAGAGATGGTGTCCAGTTGGCCCCTACTGACCACTCCATGGCTCCTTACTTGGCTTTTATTTGTAAATCTGCTGCTTTTTCCTCTTCTCTAGCGATAGCCTTTTTCAGTTTGTCAATTTGCTCTCGTAAAATTTGTGTTTCTTTTTCCCTGAAAGTAAATTAATGGGGTCAAAATAAATATGATACATTAAAACAATTTTAACATTTTCATAACAATATTCAATTTGAAAACTAATACAGTAACCATACAATTTTTACAAAGATAAAAAGATTATACTGTCAGCATTCTCAAGAATATCTCTAAATATTCTATATCAAAGAACTTACAAATTTAAGGTTTTAAAGGTGGATAAAACATTATTGACACAATAATGCACTGTGCTACTCACTGTTACTACATTTTCTCTACACTGTAAATCCTAAAATTAATGCATCCCTAAATTAATGTGAATGGCCTCCCTATGAAATATTACTTTCCTAACAACACACGCCTGTGAACTTTTCTGTTAAAACCGAGTTCCAGGCATCTTCAATGGACTCGCTTAACATGTCAGTCTCCACATCAACTGATATGTTTAGTCCCTAGTCTTTTTGATCAGATCAAATCATATTTTCGCAGCAATGATTTACCTAAATCTGGCTAAACATTAGCATACATGTACCATTACAGCTATATCTTCCTAAGATATGCCGACAAAGTTACAGCAAACTTGAACAGTAAAAACAAAGAAATGGTTAACCTCAGGATTAGCGTGGTAAAACCCATTTACTTGCGATGAATTGTGTCCGTTTTAGCTGGACTATTAGACAATTGGTCTGTCTTGCCTACAATGAATTATACTCCAGTTGTTTTATAAATGTATTAGAATTTTTATCTTAGTCTGTTTTAATAGTGTGTCACACAGCTTGTTGGACTATTGCTGGACAAAACATAGAAATAACAGCATCAAATTATTAATGTGAATAACACAATCTTGCATTTTTTGCATTAATTTCAGGATCTACAGTATTTACTTTAATGCAAATATGACATTTCAAGATAGATTTCTTTTGTTTTGGCTTTCAAAAATACTTTTAATGTATCAATCTTTTACCAAATTTTCATTTCAGTTTGTTTAATAATTATTCCCCATATTCTAAAAAGCAGGTAAATATGTGACACTTCCGAGCAATGCATCAAAGCTTTCTTACATTTTCAACTTGGTTTGTTTTATAGTTTGTTTCATGTCTTCGAGGGCCTCCTCGGTTTCCTGACTGTTCTGAATCAGTGACAAGTTCTGTTCCTCCAGCTCAGCGAAAATATTGAGTAGCTCCTGCGGGTCAGTGAAATACAGATCGACCTCCTGAGGAAAGATAACCAAAAAACGTTATCACAATAAAGTGTTTATATAGATCTCTTGGAGAATTAAAGTCTGCATAAATCATTACTGGTTTACACCTAAACAAATTAGAGGTAACACTCGTGAAAATGCTTGGCGAATGAAAACATTGTTCTTGCAATTTTCAGAAGTATCTCAGTGTTGAAGGGACCGAACCAACAAGCTCGATATATCCATGGCTTGAGATAAAACATAATAGTCCATGATCATGCGAAATATATTTATTTTTGTTTGCAAACTTAACAACAATAAACGATATAGTCAGGGGGATTTGAATATAAACTGTTTTGTCTATATTTTATATTTTATTTTATATTGCATTGTTAGTTCGAACCACACACCCACACACCATCCCCCCATGAACATACCAAAGATACTAACATACAAACATCAAACAATCACTTTGTCAAGCTTGTAGACAATAGGACCTACTAGCTAGGCAAGTTCAATATCCTGACAAATCATTTCATATCAGAACATAAATGTGGACATCAGAGGTAATCAGTTTAACGGTTATTACCGGGGTGTGTTGATGAGAGTTGCAAACGTTATTAGTTTTTATATGTTTAACAATAGCTAACATATTAAAACAAAATAAACTGGCATCTCCCTTTCATAAACGCCTGGACCCGCTCTTGTTTAATGCAATGTATACAGAGCTCTTTATTACTTGGGAGGAATTTAGGGAAAAACTAAAATGACAGATAAAACCAATAGTGAAAGGAGGTAATTTTTGTCATATTTCAAGGAAAAACCAACAAAGTGAACCTTGGGACACCAAAATGTGCTTGACATAAGCCTGGTACTCACGGCTAGCATGCTACAGATAACAGTGCTCAGTTTGGTAACATTACATAAGGAAAATGCCGGGACCAGCAATGGACGTTGAGAT
>JAECMU010002626.1:0-10805 GCA_016106625.1 Dracogyra subfuscus | reverse complement strand
AGAGTTCCCTCCTATATTTTGCACTATGCTCATCAGCAGCCAAATCTATAAAAACATGAAACTGTATTTAAATTCAGATTCAAAATAATGAAGTAAACATTGGGATTGGAATGTTCATTTTACTACAAATACCCTTGGTCCCCTCAAATCGGACAATAGCATTGCTGAAAAATGTCAACAAACTGATTGTCCAATGAGAATGACGGAAACCAATCACGTGATCGCAGTTTCAACGTCGATAGAATAACGCCCCTCCTTCTTTACTAAATCAGCGGTTTTAAAATTTGCCAGTGCTGATAGTTTCAACTGCTCTCGTGCAATTAAAAAACAAAGTTTTTCAATGAATCTTATTTGGTTAATGTCTACTCAAACTAATTAAGTGTGCTGTCTCACTACACAGATGTCATCTGCCATTGAAACCCATGTAAATTGCCCAACTTCAAATGAAGATTGCTAATAGAATGGGTTCTTGTTGGCACTAACAACATACACCATTGCGAACATACATGTACATTATATAGGCATTTATTTTCACTCCAAAATTGAGAACATTTCCGTCACAGTTTTTTGCTATATGTCCGCATTTGGTCTGAACAGGTGATTCATTAACCGATTAACTCCGGCGATCACTTGCGCTATTTACCCATGCACAATATTACAAAATAACATGGGCAAAATACAGCCAGAAGGCTTACCATTAAACATACATATTGTTTTAATTCTTCACTATTTCCTAGAAGTGAATATGTGAACCATAACATGTGTCACAATTAGGAACTATATAATATAGCGGACTGTGATGAATGAAATCTCACCCGGAAGTGATCTGTGTAGTGAGAACTTATGCTGTGAAATTTTGACAAATAAAGCGGGAATTGTGCTGTAACTTCGGAATAGTTTTTTGAACTTTCCCTTCCCCGTTTACTGAGCTCTGCAGAGCAAATAGTTAGCTCTTTTCTGATTGGTCAGAAAATGTCATGACATTCCACTCATTACTTTTGTAGCAGTTATGATTTGAAATTCATGATTTTTGGACTGTGGCTAGAAATTAGGAGTAGCGAGAGGCGACACAAATTATGTCAGGTGGAATAACATTTCGGATCTAAATCACAGTGTCAATGTAGAATATATTTTGATACTTAACAATATCATGTTAATTATTTACTTATTCAAATTTTAATTTTAATTTTGGAGGGATTTCTGGCTTGAGAAAAAATACATTCTTTGTGGATGACCTGACTTTTATAGCAATTCTAAGATGTCCATCTGAACCGACGGTCAGGTGTGCAATGCTACTGTTGACAAAGAGCTTTTGGATAAATCTTACAGACAATCTCGCTGAGTAATACTTGGTGATGGCTTCTCTGATGTTTCTCCTCATGAAGCTTACACATTCAGCATACAGATACCACTTAAAAGGACCAACGCAATCCACATCTAATGGCTAAGTCAGATGACTGGTATGGGGAGGAAGAACAAACAGAATCACTTTATGTTCTCTAGCCAATTCTATAAGTGCAAGATTTATATGACTAGCATGTCCATCATACAGCAACAGTTTGTGATCAGAATCAGAACCCATGGTGAATTTAAGGAAGTGATTTTGAATGAAATTCATGAACAGGATATTGTTTGACCAACTTGTTTCATATATGCGAAACTTGAGTGTCGGGGTATACATTTGTGTGATAAGTCAGGAGACAATCTTTTGCCTTTCAAAATGATGAAAGGTGGAATACTTAAGCCTATTGCAGGCCTCTCCATTTGAAAATAGCAGGAGAGCAATCCACTGAACTCCTGAATATGATCCCTGGCGAGAAATACCAAATAAGGAGAGCAGTTAAAAAATTTGGCCTATAGCAAAACGATTGATGCGAGCAATAAACTACTTGAAAGTTAAGTTTTAGGCGAATTCCTATTTTATGTACATTGTAAATGCAGTGTGGCTTTACATGCTTATCATACTTCTCCATAATGGTTTTTAGCTCAGAAAAATACTTGCTTAATGCCTCAGGTATGGCACATTTAGCTCTGTATATCTCTTCTGTCTTCTTGGTCGTATTAGTTAATGACTTGTCAGGTGGCAAAACAGACACGGAATTGGCATAATCAGTCACCAGCTGCACAACTTCTGATCTAGAGTAACTGTAGCCTAAAGTAGCCAAAAATGTAATTTGATCAACTAGTTTCTTGTCCACTATCAGTGTTTTGTGGATTACATATTTTTCCTGATTTTCAGTCGGCCAGAGTTTCGGTATGCCAAAAGGTTTTGAAGCCTTGTACACTGTCATTCACTCTTAAATTGCTTTCTATGTCACAGTATGGTAAATGCATGTGTTTTTTGCATCCTTCATTGTAACAGTCCTCTTAGGCAGTGAAAAGAAGTTTATACTAAAAAATAAATAAATTATATTTTAAATAATCACAACATTGTTTTAAAGGGACACGCCCTAGTAATGGCTAGTTGTTAACCTTTATGCCGTTGTTTTTCGCTAATAAACCCATTTTTTCACAAATAAAATTGCACTTTCCTTACCGTTTATTATTTAGAATATACATTTTCATTCACCTGAAGTGGGTTTTTTGGTAATCCTGGTATTCCTTGTGTTTGAAATACCACAAAATGCTTTTTTATTATTTCTTTAAAAAAAAACATGCTTCAGAGAAGAAATCGTTGATCAGACTAGGTCTAATCTATTTGTAGAGGGGATATTGCCATTTCAATGTCACAGCCGTTGGTATACCACGTGACCATTATCATTTTGGTTTGGTTTGTTTTCTCGTGCACGGTTCGCGCCATTAACATCCGATTTGTTGTTGTTTGTTATTGTTCATTTGTAAGGTTTTTCTTCACAGTTGTGAACATTTTCATTAACAGTACAGTTCAGACAAGTAAGTATCTCAATATAAACATTACAAACCATTAAAACCAATAATTTTGCTAAGTCTTATGATATCTGGTGTGGGGATACACAGTGTTTCTGCCAGAAAGAAATATTTGGGTATGGCGCTATGAAATTGAATATTTATAATGTGTATGCTGAATGAATAGTGGGTAGTTTTAGGGTTAGGATATAGAAAATCATACAGTGATGATAAAGACTCATTAATTTTGTCAAAAGGTCGACTTAAAAAATACAAATTTGGGTATGGCGCCATACCCATTTTACCCTCTGGCAGAAACCCTGGATACAATCTTACATTTTCGTCCTGGGGAGGGGAAGTGCCTTTCCACCCCTGACGACAACGACTGCTACTACTACTACCACCACTACCACTACCACCTACCACTCACCACCACCACCACAAATAATAAATAGTGTATCTAATTGCTAATAACAATAGGTTAGACACTAGTACCCAGTTCCGAATAGCAAATATAGGCTAATTGCAGTTTATACAAAATATATAAAATTTATTATTCCAAATACTGTAGTATAGTCGACATGGTCAGTGTATTCCGATTCAAGTATCATGATTGCTGCAGCAGCAACTTCCTAAACAGAAGCACCCATGTTCGTAGAGTAACTTCCTGTTCCAAACTCATTTCTTTCGCGGTCTAGGACATAGCAGTTGGAACATATCCAGGAGAGGTTAAAGGAATGCACCCCAAATCTGTGTGCACTTGGTGAAATTTGTTGTGACGTAGGCATTTTTGTGCTTTGAGCAACATCTACCAGTGACATCAGAATACTGTCTTGCAAAATTATTTCAAGCAGTTGGGACTTCGGGATTCCTGTGGTATTTATCGACAGAAAACCTGCTTTTTCACTCCATTTTATAAAAACGTGATATAAGTGTGTTACAGGTTTGTAGATTAACCAAAATTATAATTTATTTTTGCTGGATGGACAGGGCTTTAGATTGCATTAAGGTCGAAGCGATAAACGTTGTGCCCAAAATACAGATGCCCAAAATAATCATGCCCAAATTAAGTATAAACATACTGACCTCAAAATATCTGAACTCAAAACCACTGAAATATTAACTTTATTTTCATTAAAACAGCTAGAAATGCATTTCTGAATAATGACAACTCTCCAGTAGCTGTTATAATGATAGTATTGAACTAAAATGACCTTCCTGTACTTAGAAAAAAAAAGTCCCCGTTGTGCCCAAATTAGTCAGATCTAAAGCCCTGATGGAACTAGGGCATGCGCTTTAAAGTTAAAAAAAAATTCAAACCATATTGAATTTGTTTTTAAAAATGAGACGACACAAATTTAGTCTTCGATTATGTTGGGCAAGATGGGCTTCCATAATTCATTTTTATTGAAAGAATACATATGTCATATGAACTGATCCAAAGTGAAAGCAGACGTGACAGCGACAGGATTCTTTCGCTGTTGACAAGTGCTGATTATTTAGATGAATGTAACATATGATTTTTAATCAATGCTAATATTTAAAATAACGATCATGTATAATGCATTATATATATAAAAATAACTTTTTACCTGTTTTTTCCTAAAAAAAATTCTTCATCTGTAGCAAGTACTTCCTGGTTTATAATGATTGTGTTGTCAAACTTCATGTGTGTGCAGATTCGTAATAAACAAGCTGTACGTAAAATAGGATGCTTATTGTCTTAAGACGCCTTTCGATCTTCAACGATAAATGCAGCATTTGACAAAAAATTTTACTAGCTATTGGGCATGGCAATAGTAGTTATTTACTAGCCCAACACTGAATATCACTAGCCATGGGAGTGGGGCTACCATAATTTAGAAGCTTTGCACTTCGTATACAAATTATCAGTTGGCTAACCTAATTTGGCAATATACAGGGTGATCCATGTTGTGTGGCCCAAAATTCTTCTTGCCCACATAAAGGGATGTCTTGTGGCAACTGGTTATTACTTGTCAGAATTACCAGTTACCAACGAGACAACAGATGAAGATAACAGTGTTGATTTCGACATGTAGGCTAAAGTTTCTGGTAAATACTGTACTAACCTGGCAAGTGACTAGCCGCACCAACATTTTAGTTTCATACTTGGTAAATAATGTAATATTTTGCACATGTTTGTTGTATCTTTTAAAGAATATCATTGGTCATAATTCTGGATGAGGATTTGACAGAAAAGGATAAATTGTAACATTAGGCCAGGACCAATGGCATCAAGAAACAGATTATCATTCTGGCCTGTGGTAATATGGCTGCTGAGATGTTGCCACCCTACTTTATCATTAAAGGAAAAGAAACAAACAGTCTCTCCTGTTAATGAACACGGAATGACTGCCCACCACATGTGTCCAAATTCAACTGTTCTAATTCAGGCCAGACCAAGGACAGCTTTGGATAAATATGCTTGAAAATAGCAGGTAGCCCAGCCAGTGCATTCTTCTTGTCTTGCCCCAGTACCTTATGCAGCATTCTAAATTGTTTTTGGTAAATTAAATAAACTACTATTATACCTGGTAGAAATATTTTAAAATGAAAATACACAGAATTGCATTCAGTAATAATTATAACTTAGTAATTTAGAAAACATTCAGGCCATTAGTTGTAAGTACTACACCTGTGTTTTTATTTCAAGTCATCATTTGTTATAGTCCTTTTAGTTCTCAGTATTATTATTTTACAGCGAGTGTGACTTTGATGAATTCAATAATTATTAAATTTATTTTATAAATAAAATTTTAAAACTTTTCTCTGGTGTTATCAAATTTGAGGGCGATTACAATATACTACATAGTCTTACATACATAAAAGAAAATTCAATGAGTTACCACAAATCAATGAAAGTATATGTTTATTTCTCAAAAGTTGTCAAGTGTATTATTTACATTTTTCAGTACCAAATTCTGCAGTGTAGACATAATAGGTATGTTCTGTTGAAGGAAGGAAGAAAATGTTTTATTTAACGACACTCAACACATTTTATTTATGGTTAATATGGCATCAGACATATAGTTACGGACTACACAGATATTGAGAGAGAAAACCCACTGTTGCCACTTCATGAGCTACTCTTTTTCGATTAGCAGCAAGGAATCTTTTTAATATACAACATCTCACAGAAAGGTTAGCACATATCACAGCCTTTGATGTACCAGTCATTGTGCACTAGCTGGAGTGAGAAATGGCCCAATGGGACCATTGATGGGGATTGATCCCAGATCGACAGTGCATCAAGCAAACACTTTACTACTGGGCTACGTCCTGCCCCAATGTTCTTTTGAAGTCAACAGGCAACACTTTTTTTTAATGGCCACCACTGCCACATACATTTCTCATTGTGTTCAGTAGATATAGCTGCCTACTAACCCTAATGTTCAAAGATAAAAGAACACCCAAATATTAGTGTAGAATTTTTATACTTGAAGGGCTAGGTTGGTTTCATTGGGATGAAATCATTTCTTCAAGTAATGATTTTCTATAAATTATCTTTTTAATAGGATAGGATACATTATTTGCGTTCCTATGTCCAATAAAGGTTCAGCTAACCTCTTGACCTTGGTGTAAAGACCACTTTTTCATTATTATTCTTGATTACTCTTTCCTTTTTACCTTCTCTGACTTTGGTGTACAGAAGAACTCAAATACTTTTTAAAAATCTACTCTTGGATAAATACCAAGCGAAATCCAGCAGGAAGTGTGGAGAGACCCGACTAAGCCTGATTAAGTATTCCCAAAGAGCTGTGTGAAAAATTGTCTCCACCATCCAGCACAACTTCTTGAGACGAAGGCTCATCTGATCCATACACAATGAATCTCCTGTCAAATAAATTGTAATGGAGTTTCTTGCTGCCACTGCTTTCCTAACCCTGCTGTGGATCAGCATGCAAACCACGCTCTGCCCGTTTGGTGCAGTCATATTGAATGCTGTACAAGCTTCCAACATGAGGCACATGCGGCCACAAAGTCTCATGAGAGGTGTAGCTATAATCATATTTAAGAAGGAAAAGCAAGCATCCGCCTTCTGCAAGTTAGATTTTATTCAGCAGGAAATTACTTTAAAAAAAAAAAAAGACTGGGGAAAAAAGAGAATGTTTAACAGGAACCTCAGAATATTATTTGGCAAGCAAGTATTTTTAGTAATCTAGTGATTTCATACTTGTTGAATGGAGAATGTAAAGCAAATTACAGCTTGTAGCAAGATCCATTTCCAACAATTGTAGATGAAAATAGGTTTCAAATTATTATATCATGTATATTATTTTGCTATTACAGCCCCCTGTGGGGTCACATAAATGATGCTAATTGGAAAACTGGTTGATTGATTTGTTTATTCCAAGAGTGGGTAGTGGCTCCGGTGTTTGCCTTAGGTGTGATGGGTCACAAAATTAACTCCTCATTTTACCTATTTGGTTATTCCAATCCAACCAATACTTCACAACTGGGATCAGAAGCCATGGTACACATGTACCTTTTATTCCACAAAGTACATATAAATTACCAAAGGGCTATTTGGTGGTAATAGTTCTGCTTCTTTGTTTACAATTTATACATGTTAAGACACCTATAATGGCCCGTTGTGCTGGCTTGTCCTTTATCAAAATAGGAGATGGTCCTAAGACTTTCTATTTTCTTTTGAAAAAAGGAAAATCCTTTGTTAAAGAGCCATAAGCAGCCTGTGTTACATACCAGAATTGCTCCTGAAAAGTTATGCCCCATGAGATACAGAGAAAACCGTTGTACAAAGTGGACCAAGAAACCTAATTGAATATAATGTCAATTTTCTGGTTGGTTTGTCGTTGGGAAAACAAACACGGAGTGCCAAGAATGATACTAGTCTGCAGTAGTGATTCTAGTGGCTTGGAGTTTCCTGTACATAAAGGATTTAGGTCAATACAAGTCTGGAGAGTATTTCAGAACCAGTTCACCAGGTTTAAATAATTGATACATTGATAATTAGGTCAACAGGCAAATCTCCACATATTAGTAACAAATTAATTTCAAGTAAAATAATCCAGACATGTTTTTGATGGAATTTTTCTTAGTAACTAGTAATTAACCATATATATTTTTAGAATAAATATAGGACTCACACTAGAATTGTTTTGGTTTTAGCCAATTATCGGGTTTGTATTCCTTCAAAATTATTAATTAGTGGTTAGTTTGAATAAGTTTGTATTGACCAAATTGTAATTTATTTCAACCCCTGCAATTAAGAAAATGTCCACTGCAAAAAAACATGCCATACTATAAAAAAACCCACTGAATACTGTCCAAGACAAAAAAGTGCTGTGGATAACTAAAAGCTCCACAGCAATTTCTACGGCATTGACGATGGCCGTGGGCAATTTCAGGAGTTGTATTGTAGCCACTTTGTATAAATTAGCATTTGGCCTATTTGGCACTGGGTAGGACGAGCTCTGTACAACTAATTGCCATATGTATATTGAATGTTGAGCAATTCTATATTTGTAAAATGACTAATAAATATATTTATTAGCATATCAAATAGTATAATATGTAAGATCCATAAATTAGATGTAAATTAATTGGGTCAAACATGCATGGCTGTATAATTTTCTGTTGCCAACACTCCAGATTCACGATGCATTCTGATTACTAGTCATAAAACAAAAACATTTAAATAGCAGTTTTAGATTGAAATTTGCCCAATGTTTTGAAAATGAAACTTTTTGCACATTTTTAGTATGTTTTCTCCTTTTCTTTACAAAATGGTCTCTTCTAAATACAAGGTGCATTGTCCACAGTTAAGCTTGAGTGTCCTGGACTTTTTTCCCAGCTTTCATTGTATTTAGTACCCTTGCGTTTTAGTTCCCATACATGTTTGGAGTGTTCCGTTTTCTTTTCATATTTAATGTGATTGAAGAACTTATAAATGTGGGGTTTTTTCATTCAGAACCAGATTTTACATTAGCTTCATACATAAGAGAGCTTGTTAAATACTTATAATTGAGTAGACTTTTTTTTTTTAAACATGTTTTTGTTGTTGATTTTTGAGGCAACATTTTCATGCAACTAATGTATTTGATATTTTTGTTTGTTGAATATTTTGTGATATTGATTACCATAAATATACAGGTATAAATTGGATGTTTTGTCTTATATCCTAAACATTTCGTTTTATATATATATATACAGGCCCTACATGAATGTTGAATTGTCTCTCCAAGTAATCAGTACTGTTAATAATTATAATTGTTTTTTGAGGTTTTCCCGTAAAAATTACTCACTTTCATAACTATCAGTGTTTATATTAATCCTGCATTTAGCTAAAAAGATGTCAGAAATCTTGAATATTCCAAGCGTACACTTCGCAAGTTAGACCACTATTCCTGTTTTGGATGGAACTTATTGGTGAAGCTAAAGTTCTCACAACAGTAGAGTGTGGACAGTTTTTTCTATAGAAGTACTTCAGAAATGACTCCAACCCAAACTGTACTGTACACTACTTGCTTGTTGTCACATAGATTATTGCATGATAATATTTTGTCTCTGATCAATAGTAGGGAGTGAGGTGTAACCCAGTGGTAAAGTGCTCACTTGATACACAGTCGGTTTGGGATCAATCCCTGTCAGTGATCTCATTGAGCAACCAGTGCACCACGACTATCCTGTTTATGGGATGGTGCATATAAAATATCCATTGTAGCTATTTGAAAAGAGTAGCACATGTAGTAACGACAGCAGATTTCCTTCCTTAATATCTGTGTGATCCTTAACCATGTCAGATGCCATATGACCAAAAATAAAATGTCTTAAATGTGTCATTAAATAAAACGTTTCCTTCCTTCCTTCCTGATCGACAGTATGACATAATCAATGTCTAATGTCACCTACCTGTAACTGAGTAGTATACTTACCTACATAACTCAGAACAGTTGTCTTTATGTTTTTATTGACTTGTTCAAAAGCTGTATTTGTCATTGCTTGATAATCACTACATAAAATGTATACACTGATAAACAACTCGGAAGCATGAGTTAATATAGAAACATCAGACTATTAAAAAGTATTATATGTTAAACAAAAAACTTAAATATGAAATAAAAAGTACATGTAAAGCCTCTGAATGTTAAAAACTTAAATATTTCAAAGCTTTTTAGAGGTATCTAAAAATACAGTAATAAATTAACCATTTAAAATGGAAGCATCATACAATGTATTACAATTTATTGATGATAGTTATAAATTACATACAAATTTCTGCAGCATGTATGTACATCTGGGAACATTTTGTTCAGTAATGCGTTGCGATTTACTACTCACATTTCATAGATCGCTACACCAGGCATCAAATTTTACCACGGCAACGACGGCAAGTGCCTTCGTTGCCCTCCTTACTTGCCGTTGTGCCCCGAAAATCTAACATTATCGACGGCAAGGAAAATGCCTTTGTGCCCTGCCTGGTTTGCAACCGTGCCCTTCCCAGATCGTTATATGATCATTTATTGTTTCACTGACAATTTCGAATAAAAAGTGTTAAAACACCCATATTTCATTTTGTTTCAAAATTTATTTACGTTACAACTCGCGTTATCAACAATCAAGGAGGCTACATTGCAAGAGTGCATCATGGACGCAGCTATATTGTGATCACGTGAACACTTCGTGGGACGAGGTCGGTATATCTTTGTTAATTATGTACTGCTTTATACTATAGTATTCTTGTATTAATTTGATTGGTTCGACATACTACCCAAAGAAACGAACTGAAATGGATGTGTAATTACCATTTGAAAATTTAGCGTATTATATCAAAAAAAAAAAGGAAATTATACCCCAATATAGGTCACACAACCACCGATTCACACACACACACACACACACACACACACACACTCGCACGCACGTGCTTATGTCATGATTTCCCTACGTATCGGTAG
>JAECMU010002582.1:0-18977 GCA_016106625.1 Dracogyra subfuscus | reverse complement strand
ACAACAGGGACGCTGGCATAATAATAATAATTTAAAAAAACTAAATACATTTGTAAAAAAACCCCTAAAAATCCTAAATAAAAGGGGCACTTCTCAAATTTGAGGGGGGTCCGGACAGCTTGGACCCCCCCCCACCTCTAGATCCGCCCCAGATATGTGATCGTTCATTTTCATAGTGATATTTTTAACAAAACAAAAAACAAAAAAAATGCTAAAATATTCCTGTGTAGCATTTATGGGCTACAAAATGAGGAAATGTACTTGAGAATATGCACTTCTTCATTGGTGAGAGAGACATTTTATTAAGTATTTCACAGTGTTGACATAGAAAATGGTCTTTGAATGCTTAGGTGTACTGATACACCAGACAACACTGTATAGTCCTTCCAACACAGGGAACTCTGTGTTCTAACTCAAGTCTTCACTAGCCATCCCATTATTGATATGTTGTAGACTATAGGGGACTGTGTGTAATACTTCAGCAATCGTTGACAACCAAATAGTAGCCAGCTACTGTCCATTATTTTTTTTAAATCCAAAATCTGATGCCACAGAGCTTTAGTGTGATTATTCTTAAGTCCAGTCATGACATTAAACTTACATGTCGCATACAAATTTAGGTTGATAAAAGGATGTTTTTACATTATAATTTTTCTTACACTGCATTATTATGTACATGTATACTAATATATATATGAATGTAATTTTTCAGCTACAACACACTGTTTGATTTGTGGAACAAATTTGAACCACGACTTCCAAAAGTGTATTATCAAGAGAAACTTCTTGAGGTTGGAGATTTCCTGATTACTATCAAGGTTTGATTTTGTTTAATTCTTATTATTGGTTTAACAAGTTACACGAGTAAAGTTTGAATATCTGGAATATTTTAAAGTGATATAATCAGACATCACTTTATTTTAAGTATTATACTTACATCAAATGGAATCAGTAAAAGTATGTTAGCATATATATATTTTAATGTTTGTTTTCTTTCTTTTTTGTCCAGAGATAAAAACCTATCTAAAATCTCTCCCTGACAAGCAAAATGTTTATTAATTCAGCTCTGAACAATAGTTCTCTGAACATAGATTATAACTAAGTGGACATCAGTTAAACTAAGTAATTCACCCATTGCTAAATAGGTGTAGGATATATTTCTGTTGTTATATTTTCTTTTCTGTCAGCATCAGTACTTAATATTCCAGTATTTATTTACTTATTATTCAAAAATATTTTATTATGTAATTAACTGCTCTAATAAAATTAACACACACATATGTGATTTGACATCAAAACCAAACGTATAAATTTAATATGATATGTAAAGTTAATGAGTGCTGTTTTTATTTTGCAGGAATACCAGTTGGCTCTGTGGCAGTGTTATGACCGTTATTTGCAGTTCTTTGGTGACATCAATGTGCATGAACTAACAGATGTCAATGTGTTCAGAAAAATTTTCTTTCCAAATGGACTTAGCGCAGAAAATGTTGGACTTACAGTAGGCCGAGTTTAATTTTTTATGTCTACATTTTTCCCAGAGTCTAAATGTACAGTTACTGTATTGTTTGATAATCTGTCTGTTTCACGTCCATAACTAGGAGGGGTGTGAAGAGTGTATCTCTCTTGAACAAATTACCATTTCAGTTTTACTATTGAAACTTTAATTTTTTTTCTCAAAAATATTCAGATCCTTCTGTGTAATTGTTTTGCTGAAAAAAATATAAACAAACATGCAGACAGACACAAACACACATGTACACACACACACACTAAATAATATGTATAAAAAGTGAAGACTGTATTGAGATACTAACACTGTAACTTTCAGTTCCGTGCATTGATGGGTAAGAGTATCAGCAGTTACCGGATGGTGAAGATGAGCGACCCGAAGCTGCAGAACAAGCAGTCAGTTGACCGGTGTGTTGACATCCTCTCGTTCCTCAGGCTCGTCATGCAGGTCATCCTGCCCAAGGAATCGCTCTGCTGGCTTGTGTATAATGGTGAGGACTCCTTACACCAACTCACGTCATCACCATCGTGTCTCACATCTTGTCGATTTGGTTTTAGGATTTCGAAACTTACAAGAACAATCATTTCGTTCACACAATTCTAATTTTGCATAACCTTTTTTCATTATCCAAATAAATTTTGGAAACTTATTTAGACATAATGGGTTATGAAAAAAGGAAAGGATTTACATTAATTTATTATCAATTCTGTGAGGCCTGGGATTGCATTAATTGAGTTTATTTCAGGCCCTAAATCTTGCAGGCGAAATGAACGCTTTCTTTTCCAAAGGAAAGCTCAAGTCACCATTTATTAGCAGTAGTGAGAAGTCGAAATCATTGTAATATTTTGGATCTAATCAAATTTAAAAAACAACGTCAAGACCCTAACTTGTTTAACTCGCTCACTGCTAAGTGAGCGAGTTAAACAAGTTAGGGTCTTGACGTTGTTTTTTATTGCCATATGTTGTTCCAGATTTTTTATTTTGGCACCAGATGGTCACACAGTTTGCTGTGAGTAGTCAAGCATAGTTAATCCTCAGCTCCATTCATTTCAGTAATGCCAGAAAATACAAATTATTACTTTCATTTAACATATCAACACATTATCAACTACTTAATTATATCACTTTCTGATGAAACATACAATTGTTTTGTTTAAATTTTATTACTAAAAGTAATATTTTATATCCAAATATTACGATTAGAATGGAGTGTATAATTCAGATGTTTTCCTAATGAACATGGAACATGGCAAAAAATTCACAAAATGTACTGAAAAATGTCCATTTCCCCTATTTTAAGTATCAAACTTCTCCCTTTTCTTCTGGAAAGGGAGAAGTCACTTCTCCTAATTATTCCATTCTAGATTAGGTCCTGGTTTACATTTTATGAGATGACTTGTTCAATGACAGCTAAGACATTTTGCAATGTGCTGTCTCCTCGTGTTTGTTCAGTCATTCCATTCTAGCTTCTTTTTGTAGGTTACATGTTTATGTTTTGCACAACATTCATCTGTATCCATGTATGTTATTTTCAGGGACAATTCACATCTACAACATGTCAAGACACATCATGTTACTCGGACATTCAGCCAGGGTGAGGCATTTACTATTAGGACAGTTATGTCATTTAGCCAATAGAAGTTTTAATTCAGCAATGTTTTAAATCCTGACATTGAATAATACATTTTTATTTCTATATTTATCCCGAATATGGTAATATGTCTCAAAATGTAACTAATGGTACTGTTGTATTTTAATGTCTAAATTGTTTATTTCTGTGAAATAATAATGATGTGCAATATCTAAAAATAAATACTTATTTATTTTTGTTGCTATTACTATTATTTTTACTAGATACTAAGTACAGGGTGTTAACTCATTAAATAAGATGTATTTTCATTTTATTTTAATATACTATATTTTTTAAATTATATAATTTTTTGTACACATTTTAAAATGTTTATTTATACTTTTCAGTCTTTAAAATAAATGTTTAGATTGTATACATTTTTCTAAACATTTTATAATAAGTTTAGAATGTTACCTTAATTAATTAATATTTATTTGTTTCATGATTATTATTTAGGTCATATTAATTATTATAAACACTTGTCATGTTTTTAACTCCAAGGTCCTCGAGTTTCTTCTGTGGGCGTGTATGTGTATGGAAACGTCTGTTCCTCTGATGGGAGTGAAGTACATCCCGTGGCGGTCGACTCTCTACACAGCTGTGTGTCAGTGTTACTACGACTGTAAAGCAGGCCAGCATGCAGAGGTACGTCCTCTACTCTTCTGTCTAGTGTAAAGCTTTTTATAAATGATTCCTTTCTGCTGCTTTTTGAATATCTCTGCCACTCTCCAAATTCTTTAATTTCAAATTTTAAAAAATAGTTGTCAATTTTAATTTTAATTTGGCAACATAATTTCATATAATGATTGATAATTTGTTTGATTTCTTGTGTGTCAACATAGCCATATATCTGACACCATATTGTAAAATGTGTTGAAGAACTGTTAAATAAATAATACATTCATTACCTATTGTTATTCTTTGTAAAAATAAAACCACATAATCGAAGATATTTATACATTATATTGTAATTACAGTATTTATGCCAAAGTTCCACTTATCATTGCTTTGGAAACACTGGATTTATAAGCTCTCTAAATAATTAACCTAAATATACATATAACTTTTTGAAAGCTTTGTCAGATGCAGTCATGTATAAATTTTGTTTGATACTATTCTATGTGTATATTTACAGTGTTTATGCAAAAGTATTGTGTTGTATTTATTTTGGTTTGGGAACACAATGGATTTTTGGTTGGATGTGTTTTAAAGCAATTGACCTAAATGCTCATAAAACTGTTTTTAAGGCATTTGCCAGACGTGGTCTTCTGAAGATTAATGAACTCAGCAAGCTAGAGAGCATCAGCAGTTCCCATGAAACTCAAAACGCGGAGAGCTCATTCAGACTGTCTGCTGTCAAGGTGAGGGCTCACTTCATACAGAGCAGGAAACAATCCACTTGACTGGTTTTAGCATTTTTCATTAAATCGAGTGACCTCATTGGGAAACCAGTAAATGTTTTGCAAACATTAGTTTCACTTTTGCTGAATGCATTGTAATTTTATTGGTATTGTGTAAAATAATAGATACTTATAACAAAAATATTAAATGATTTAATGATTCAGATTTCAGGGTGTACCAACATTTAGCCAGTCTTAAAAATAACAGTTATGTTGTAATTTCAGCCAGGTCTAATTTTAGTAGCAAAATCACCAGGCTTGAACATATGGAACATCTTATCAACCATAAATAAAACAAAGTAGTAAAACACCACAGAACCCATAGACTACTGAACCAGTGATGAGATATCCATATTGGAGCTGCTTAACAAGGTTGTTTTTCTTTAACGGCTGATCAAATATAATTAAAACTGAGATATTAAAGTATATTTAAATTAAGAATAATATTATGGTCGAGTTACACCAAAGTTTGATGTGTGTAATTTCAGATGGCCATCATGGTTTACAAGAGGAGCGTCATGGAAACAAGACGGAAGCCAAAAGGTCTTCTCAGACCCAAAACCAGAGCCAACTTGAGAGATGCCATGAATGTAAGACAGAAATGTTTTCATATCAGGCAGCGTATTATAATAAACAATATTGTTTTATCATTTCAATATACAGCCATTCAATTCATCAATGTGTGGTAATAAATATTTCACTTTTAAAGTTATTTCTTAATGAACAGAGTAACAATTATGTGATGGGAAATAACCTAATAGGTCAACTAAAAACTAAAAAATACCATGACCTTAGGTGAGTGCACTAATCACTAGTCTTCTAGCGCATGTTTATATGCTTGAAAGAGCCTGCAATTATCTCTACAATTCTCAACTTATTTCTCTTCTTTTTTTTTCTTTCTCCAGTATATTGACTTAACCTCACAATTATTTGCATTTCAAACTTTAGCAAATAGCAAGAAAAAAAATAGCTAACCGTATATGTGCAGACCTCACAAGCAAAGAAAAGTAAAAAATAAAAGTCTGATGACTGAAAGTGGATACTCATGAAAGTGGAACATTGTCAGTGTTTGTAATGTTAGAAAGTTAAAATCAGTAGGCTTTGTTTTGGATTGCAAACAGATGCAAAATGAGAGGAGGTCAGGTTAAGTATTTATTTAAAAGTAAACTAATCAAAGTTTGCCTCATTTTCTTTAACATCACTTATATCATTAGTTTAACAATAAACGTCTACTTATTTCAGCAACCCTGGCCTCGAACTCCATCTGAGAAGCTGCTGTCTGAAATGTTTGAAGGAAGTGCTGCTCAGTTTCTGGCCATTCTTGAGAGTATACAGGACACGAATCGCAGGATTGTCATCACTTCACCGCCAGCAGCAGACAACGAACCAGAAATACTGGACGTCTTCTGTGAACTGTTCCTGGCAGCTCAAGAAATCTTAGCAGGTAGGATTAGAACCACCTGTCCATGTTGAAACAGTAAGATGTTTCGACTTGACAACTTATTCTGTAATGTCATTAATTGAAGAAAATATAATATTGAAACTATTTCAATGCCTAAGAAAAGGTAGAAGAGGTAGTGGATGAATTTATTATTGTAGTAAAGATATGTGTTGTGTTCATAGGTACATATGTATTAATTGCCCAGTTTGGTTTTATTTAAAGAACGTGGGTTTTTTCATCTTGATTTATACAAAACTGTGTATTTGTGAAATAAAGGGAAAGGCTTTAACAGAGGATTTTGACAGTAGGCCAGTCCTAAAACATCTTTTGTATGTGATGGTAACAAACCTTAATTAAACCAACAGCTGAATATGTTGCATGAGATCTGTACTGTCTTGTCTTGTTGATTTGTGTTCTGTTTGCAGGTGGAGGTGGACTCAAGGGTGTGGCTACAACTGGTAAACCAATGAGTGTTCTTGGAGGACCGCCTCTTGCTGCAGTCACCACAGACAAGGAACTCATGGAGATGGTCACACTTGGTAGGTGTATATGTATGTTCTCCGATGTATACATTCTACAGTATACTAATGCTGGTGGCGACTGTTTGTAACTCAGTACCAAATCCAGCTTAGAATCAGTGTGTATAGTGTGAAGGGAAGATATCAGGTGACTACACTGACTTTTTTGTGTCATTAACCTCAGTCCTATTAAACACAACCTAGACAACTAAGGTCTGTGTGCATGCTTGAAATTTAAATTGCTGATTAACATGACATAAATTAATATAAAATGAATCTTAAAATATTATGGTGGTGAATCGAAAACATGACATAATCACTGATTTAAGTTTTTTTAAATTTGAAATTCAGAGAATAATTATTAGTGGATGGCAAATTACAGTTTTCAGTGACTACCACTGCAGCAACTACTTTTCTTGCTTACATTTGTAAAATATACACATGTTCTCAAATAATCACCTACTTTCAAAGATAATGAACCTCCTGGAAATGATTAAGCAGTGTTGGCTGTAACAGTCACACATCTTGTCTTTGGTAAATTTGTCTTGGGAAAGCAAATTGTTAACAAGATTATAGTGTTGATGTTTCTGTGTTTTGTCTGCAAGTCAAGAAGAAGTTCCCTTAGCAGCAGGACTACGGTATTGTTGATATATCTGTGTTTTGCCTGCAGGTCATGGCAGCAGGATTACAGTGTTGATATCTCTATGTTTTGGCTGCAGGTCAAGATGGCTGCAGGATTACAGTGTTGTTGATATCTCTTATGTTTTGTCTGCAGGTCAAGATGGAGTGTCCCTCAGTGCAGTTGTCCGAGTTGTGAAGTGGGCCTACAACTACGAACAGTGGGACACGTTCGACAGTCTCATTGAGCCGGTGCTCACTCAACTAAAGGTTTTTGTTATCTTTTATCTCTAAAACAAACAGTAATAATATATCTTTAAAAATATGTCTCCAGAAGTAATTCATGTGACAACTATTGTTTTTGTCTTAGTTCTTATAAATACCATAGTTATAATTTTCAAAAATTAAATTTTAAAATAAACAGTTTTATTTGTATTAAATAAACAAAATCACTTTTAAAGGACAAACGTTTAAAATGCACATGCCTGTTGAATATGAACTGAGTGTTTGTTGTTAGCAGGCAGCAGACTACATCTTACTTTGGATGCCTACAATGACACATCTCACAATGACACATCTCACTGTGTTCAGTAGATGGAGCCAGCTAATTTTCTCAAACAACCTTCTGTATTTTTTAAAATACTGAAAACCCTGGTTAGCTATTTTATCATAGAAGGAAATTTTAAAGTCGTATGGAGTTATGAAGGTCAGAAAGCATATGAAATAAGAATATATGAACATATTCCTTAAATTATCACTAATTGTACCTAACTCATGCATAGCCTAATTACAACAAAGTATTTAAAATATGAGAAAATACAGTTTGTTCTGTTAAATAGTTTATTGATTCTTAAAAGCAGATTTTTTTGTTTGTGTGTGAACTTTGTTAAATACATTATGTAGACCTAGTATAAACCTCCAATGGCAGTACAATGTAACATATAGAGGCTATTTCATGGGGTTTTTCGAATACAATTTTTATGTCAATGAATGGTGTGTGAAAACCATATTTTCACACATCACAAGTTGACATAAAAATTGTATTCAGAAAAATACCATGAAATGGTCTATTTATTATATACATATTTCCAAATTTTTGACAATATTTTTCACTTTTTGGTAATATCTTTCGCTTATTCTATCGAAAACACGTAACATCATGATATATTTCTTCCTATGGAACCTTTCCAGAAAATTTACTTCACCATAGACTTTTAAAAAAGAAATTTGATTAAAATTTATCTTTATTAACAATTATTTAACAATACTGCACTGCAAACATACCTGACAAAGTGATCCTCTAAAAACTCCCACAAAAACAAAACAAGTCGAACACCGTTAAATTCTTACCCTTACACTCGATGACGCTACATTTTGTCATCATTATTTAGCTTCATATTCAATTCATTTGAGATATTTTATTGTGTATCCCTTTATTTATTGGTACAGTTGTTTAAATTACATTTTTTATTTTTCAAAAACGATTAGATGCATTGGTAATCATCAAATTTAAATACAAAGAACCAAGACAAAGGGAGATAATTTAATCATGCACTTTTACAAAAATGTAAATACGACTTCTATATTTTCACTGTAGCTAAAATACAGTGAAAACTTGACTTTTCACCGGATATGACCTTTATGGTTTCCGTAGATCTATATATTTCACTGCTATGTATATAATAAGATGCAATACTTACACCAGTCTGTAGGTGCTGGCATTTAAAAAACAATTAAAATAGCTTTTAAGCTATACATTATAACCAGTAATTTATTGGACATTTTACAATGTCCCCTCCCTGTCAATTCCTTATTTACAAATATTCAGTGTAACTACTAATTATCATTGATTACTATTTGACTGTTTTAGAGTCAGAACGATGACATGTTTGCTTGGGACATAAAGGCCTTGGAGCTGCTGTTGGCTCTACAGAAACTGAACGTCAGCAACCGACGGTTCAAGCGTCTGGCTAACCAGCCGGATGAGGAGAAGGAGGAAGGAGCTAATCAGGAGCCTACTGCACAGGCCAGTCAGATCGGACCCCCTCCTTCAACTGTGCCAGGTCAGTGCGGCATCTTCACATGTTGGCTGACAGAATGGAGTTTACAAGGATGTTTATATGTTTGAGACAAATGGATGTTGATGTTATAGATGATGATGATAATGAAGGTTTTCTAAATAATTTCATTTTGGTCTGACTTAAGAAGAAAAGTAAAAGTGTTTGGAAAAAAACTAAAACACCCAATTTGTGTGTACAGTTTAGAAAACAATAGGCTTAGAAATAAATAACTTGTATTAAATTCCATAGTATTAAAAAAAATTCCCTGTGGGAAGGACTATAATAGCTTTTATTTTTACATTTGCATCATCTTTATCTTTATCAAATGCTTAGACTCCTGTTTATGACTTACACGTGTGTAACTACATACAATTACAATGCTTAGACTCCTACGACACGTGTGTAACTACATACAATTACAATGCTTAGACTCCTGTTTATGACTTACACATGTGTAACTACATACAGTTACAATGCTTAGACTCCTGTTTATGACTTACACATGTGTAACTACATACAATTACAATGCTTAGACTCCTAAGTTTAAGAAAAACAGGCTTCATTAATTTTCCGCATAATTTTCTGGAATTGGTATGTGTTTTGTGCTGGGGTATCATTAAAGATTCATTCATTCATTCATTCATTTATCATTCATTCTTCATTCATTCATTTATCATTCATTTATCATTCATTCTTCATTCATTTGTTCTTTGGTGTTAATTTCAGGGAATTCATCAGTAACAAGTGACGACCTTGTCAATCTGGCGGGAATTCTCATGTCTGTTGTCACCGGACCCTACCTGGTAGGAACAACTATTTATTTTGCAATTTACACATAAAAGATGTCCACAGTTATCTACTTGATAATAATAATAACTGTTCTTTATTTTCTCTTCAATTACATTTTTGGTAACTGGAACAAAAACAAAAGTTATGAGAAGATTTTTAACATGTTTTAAAAAAAAAAAATATTGTTGTCATATTTTTCTTTGACTTTTTAAATTATTTGCAGCAAGAGAAGATCGAGATCGACATGATAGTTGATGCTGGTTTGTTTCTGTGGAGCAAATGTAAAGCCATCTTCCAGAAATACCAGACTGGTTCCGTGGATAATTACAGATACCTCAGCAAGATGGAACACCCAACCAAAGTAACTAGAATTGAAAACTACCATTATCATGGGAGCAGTGAACTAAAACATATATCACATATAAAATCACATATAAAAACATTTAAAATATATTAATCATTTGTTTTGTTTTATTTTCATAGAGAATATATTTGTAACTATATGAAAGGGTTCAAAATTGTGCCACTGTTTATCTTGTAAGTTTGCACATTGATATGATTCACAGCAAGCACTGCTTTTCAGTGGTGTAACTTTACTTGAGATAATCTCAATCTGTTGGTATGGTAGAACGGTAATTCATTGGTGTAAGATCTAACTAGCTGTGTGTGTTATTTCAGTGGATCTATCTGCTAGACGCTGTGCACCAGGTCCTGTGTTGGTGTGGTATCAGCAGTGTCGACCCGGGACTGACGGCGGAGGTTGTTATCCGGCTCGCACTTGTATACGAGAGCAGCTCTCAAGTGGAGGGAATCGATGGTGTGTTGATTTTATCACTTAACATAGAACAAAATAGGTTTGGCTGTAACTACACTAGTAAAATCTATAAAGAAATAAAAACAATCAAATAATAGTAAATATTGACCCATTTAGTATTTTATAATATGATTTAAAAAATTAAGTACATGATAAAAACCCATCATGATCAGCATTAAGATGTACATGTATAGCAGTATTATTTAGAATTAAAAGATTGTAAGTAATAAGTCAAAGTATTTTCTTCGGCTTCTGTATGAAACTATTCAACAGTTATTTATCACATAATCAGGTGGTTTGTTTTTAACCCCTACCCGTATAATGATTTTTATATGTAAATAATATATTTTGTGACCCCTTGAATATTACTTTTTTATAATAGGCCCAATGATACATAGATTACTTTGATAAAAATTAATGTTTCTACCAAAATTAGGAAGTGTTTCTAATTTTTCAGAATTGTGTTGTAGTAAATGTCTAAGATTCTGTGAGGAAAATGTCAGTATGTGTTCTCTTTCTATTGGATCATGTTTTCAGTACTGGCTTTTCAACATTTGTTCTGGAGTTAAATGTTCAAATATGTTTTTGTTTTTTTAATTTACATTATCTTTTATCTGTTCAAAAGTAATGAATACTGTGTTACTGTGTTTTTTTTACATGCTTTTAGGGTGGAGTTTCAAAAGGATCCCCTAAAATTATCAGAATCTGTAAATTTGTTCCATTTTGAATTCTAAAGAGTACCACCTTTCAAAGTGCACCTAAATGTTAAATGAACCTTAATCCAAGATATATAAAAATGGGTTGAAGATAATTCTATATAAGGAAGTCAACACTAAAAATAGTTTATGTTTTTCCATTCAGAAAAATGACAGATCCCTCTATTTTAAGAACCATCATATGGGCATGCATGTGTTTGTTATCCTTCACAGTATTTATTACACTTTATTTCTAATAATCATTCAAAAGTATTAATATACATTGGCTGTTAAATATTGTTGCTTCCTTCTGTTACTTCATTTCGTTGTTCCTAAAAAATTTAAAATTGTGTTTACAATATTTATACACCATAATTTTTTTTAACCATTTAAAAATAATATTGTTTTATTTCTGTTATTGATAATGATTCTTTTATTTGTGACCTTTTATGCTTTCTAACATCATTTGTTCTCTTTCTTTCCTTCTGTTTCTTTCAACTTCCAAACCATACACACTTTTGTGAATGAAGGTAAATGTAAAAAATATAAACTTGATCGTCCTACCACACAAGGGACTGAGTTTGGTTTAACCAGTCAAGTTAGTGGTGCCACTACTAGAGCGGGTATGTGACCATGTTTTCACTTGGATGTTGTCATGTCAGGTTTTTTTGTTTTCTCAAAATTAATATATATGCACTCTACATATCATAACAGTAATATGCATATGTTTAAGATTTTAAGAAAATGTATAGTTTTCTAACCAGATCAAATGCAGCCTATTAATATCCAAATAATGTGTCATATGTAAACTCTAAACAAGTGGATGAACATTTTCAGCATTAATTTCTTACTTGTAAAAAGAAAGGAATAATTAAAAAAAACATTTAAAAGATGATATTTGCCAAATAGGTATTTTTTAAAAATCATGGTGACATTTGTATAGTAGTTTTATCTTGAATCATGAACGTGCAACGATCAACATGAAAACCTTTTTTTTTTCTTCTTTTTTTATCGCATCTGTGAAACCCCCCCCCACAAATTGTATATATTTTACATAATGGAATAAATAATATGAAAAAAAGTTATTAATTTTAATTCCCATATATGTATAAAAAGTACAAGTGTCCTGAAAATTAATAAAAGATCGCACTATAGAAGCGTTTGACAGCCTGAGCTAGTGCATGTTTAGACAAAGAGAGTAATAACGTCATCACCAATTGGATGACATTTTACCTCTTCTGGCTCTAGAGATAACCGTAAATATAGCTGTTTTGCTTACTCCCACTTGTTAAAAAAAGAAAGAAGAAGGTGGAAACCTGTAGTTAATTTTTAAATCCTTTATAACACTTAACAATAAATACATTTATAGATTATTTCAGTATATTTTATGCTATTTTAAGCAGTTTGTATTGCACAAACGCCTCTGACTTTGACAGATGTGTAGCCTAGTGGCAGTCGATTGAGACTACTGCATGTCTGACTTCAGTGACTGGCAATATACTTAGGCAGACTTTATAATCACAAATGTCTGATACACCAGCCATATTGACCACTGTTTATTTATTATTTGACATCATGCACGAGATAGGCCTACCGATGTCTGGGCAGGCCAGTCCACTTGATGTATAGGAAATTGTTCCAATAATAGAAATGAACAGGTGCTTTGGACTGACCAGAATGACAAAAGTGGAACCGGCAAATGCATGTTTTTAAAAAATAATTTCGGTCTCAGAGATCGAGAATCAGTCCCAGACCAGGGGAAAAGGGGCATTCCCCCATTCCTGGTAGACAGGACCTGTAGCACTGTTTTGAACATGCATGGCACACACAATACATGTGCCATGCATGTTTGCTTTTCATGTTCATCAAGTACTGCATGAAAATTATCATAAAGTATTTAAAGGAATTTCACACATCACTTAAAATAAAAAGTACTCTTTTCACATGATTTTAGTTTATAAAACGTTTTGTGTTTTGCAGAGCACCATAATTGTAAAACAGTGGTACCATATCCAACTTAATAGTCTTGAGTTTCTTTGTTTGTTTAGTTTTCTAACCAGTAAACATATCTAATGTGATCCTATATCTGGAGTAGCTAGAGCACATAAACACGTTATTTCTATTAAACTAGAAAGAGTAGCTTATGTGGCACAAATAAGCCAGTAATTTATGTGGCACCAATAACTTATGTTGAAATGGATTATTATTATTATATAGAGACAACGTTTATTATTACAGTATATGTTTTGTAATGTAAATTAATTGTCATTTATTATTAATTGCCACTGATATGCTTGTTTAAAGAACAAAATATTTACCTGTGTAGGCCTACCTATGTCATAGTGTTGAGTCCCTTTGACCTTGTATGTGTATGTGCATAAAATATTACCTAGCTTTGAACTAGGGTACCCTACACACAATGTTTTATCATGGTTCTGTGCCATTTAGAGCATCCTGAAGTAGAAACTGCATGATAACACTTTGTCGTCATTGAGCTTTTTTTTTAACAGCTATTTCAAACACATCACTCCAAGCTAAAACATTACATGTTTTAGTTAGGTTTATTATGTCATGCTATAATGTCCTATAGTTACAAAGTTGATGTTTTAGCCTAAATTGAAAAGAATGTATTCACTATAGAGAATATTTGATGACTTGTTTGTAAGACCTATGACAGATTCACTGTGAATAATATCAACGTACAGCAAATTATACTGTTCCTATCTCTTTATTTCTGTGTTGTGCAGCTATACAAATGCTTCTAAATAAATAATATTTATTCTACAATATAAAAATTAAAAAGGGTTTTGTTGTTTTGGATAAAATATTAATTTTACTTTTCAATTACAAGACCATTTAAATATATATGTGGCAACATGTTTCTAGATGTTCTGCTGTGTTTCTAGATGTTCTGTCAGGTTTGAAGGACTCCAAGACATCCCTCACTGACCTGGGCATGAGCAATGAAAATGATCGACCCCATCCAGCCAAATTTGTAGCCAGGAACCATCTGATACAAGCTAGAGAAATACTGGAACTTGGGCTGAAGAACGTATCGTTCGCTCGACAAGCCGTGGCTTTGAATGATATCCAGACTGTTGCTGACGTCAGTTGGGTCAAGGTAAGCTGTCATCTGTAACCAGACACTCACTGTATGCTGCTGCTGTCATTATAAATGTAATGGTAAGGGCTGGGTGACTAAAATGTTAGTGGGTGTGTCAGGGATGCCATAATTAAAAATGTATTTATTGCTGCAGATCATTGATATTGTTAAGATTGATGACACACTATTGTTTATGTAAGTTATGATGTATTTTGATTTACAGAAATTTACTTCAGCAAATGTTAGCAAGTATCCGGCAAGATTTGTTTTTACAAATATGTTGTATTAGAATATATTTTAACAGGATAGCCTAGAAAACATTTTTGCTAATGGGATTTTAAGGAGTTATCCTAAATTTATAGGCTTTGTTTTCATTTGTCATTTTGTCAATAAAAAATTACTGTCTGTATGAAGACATTGTTACAAATTGCCAGAATTTCACATGTTAAGCTGCCAGTGTGAGACTAATTGTTGATCTTACCAAAGAGGAATACCCAGTAGTCTAGAACAAAGTTCAGCTTCCGGTAACATATTTATGTATTTATAAGAAACTATTTGCTTTTGTACCAGCACTATGGTGTACAAAATAATGAATACAAAATATGTGTACATTATCTTTATGCAATTTGTAAGAGACAAATGTGTTTTCAGAAAATATTTGAAATGATGGACTATGTGGTGAGTGTAGCTTAGGTCATAGGCACATTTGCAGAGTGTTTGATTGTTTTATGGAATGCAATGCAGGGGACAATATTTCGAAATCTGAGGTAACCGGAAGTTGGTTCACATGGTTTTTACCTAGATAACCAAATGTTCGGTTAAGTGAATTGTAATTGCTTAACCTGTGCGTTACCTGATCGGTTACCTCAAATTTTTAACTCAAACCTACAGTTAAAACAAAATACAAAAGAAACAAAATAGATACATTTAGAGGAATTCCTTTTTCGTTTTGTAGTGGCCAAGTTACTTTTTCTTTGTCGATGGTACTTCTATATTACAGTGATGTTCCAAATGTTTGTTTTTTAAAGCTCATTATGCAGTGTTAATATTTTTCACCTTTTGTGACACTTTTGGATTCCTGTTTATGATAAAACCATTTACCGGTACAATATTTGTAAAATTATAGGCAGTCCAATATTATGTTGACATATATTCCTTTAGAGACAAAATACCAGCAGATAATTTAGCCATCCCCATCGGTCTGTGCACATTTCTTTAAAACCTTTTGCTCGGCTATATACTGAGGAGTTTAGACTAGTCTCAAGTTACAGCTGTTGTAATTATAACGTTGTCTACTGGTTTGCTAAAACATTTGTCGGAATACTACTACTAGTAGTATGGCTGTGTGAGTAAACGTCCTGATCTGTAATTGTCAAGTTTGCAAGTTTTAATTTCTGAACATTTACAGATCACAACGTAACTGATGTTTAGTTCACGTAAATTTAATTTTGCATAACTGACACATGAACAGAATGATAGTTCACGTGAAATATTGTGCCCTGCACTGGAAAATCAACTAAGGTCGATGACACACTTTTCTGACCCATGTTTTGGCTTCATACATAATAAATAAAACATATCCAACAGTAATTTCACGTTTAGTAGACCAGTTTTTATTTTGAATTTCAATGACATCACTTTGCATTTCCTTAAAATAACTATAAACTGGGTACATGACATTTCAGTTTTAAGAATGCTGGAAAAATTCCACTGCAAAATTACTAATGCACCTGAATGTGTTTGAAGAAAATCTTGTGATTAAAATATTGTACCTTTTACCAAATATGGATTTCAAGTGAAATTACACTGAGATATGTTATATTTATTGCGTATGAAGCCAAAACAAGGGTGCTAAAAGTGACTGTAGTTGACCTTAGGAACGACCTGTTATGACACTTGTTTTTGGCACCTGTTTCATACTTTTGCATGTATTCTTTACACATATGAAGTGGTAAGAATAAATTTATTTCAGTTGGCTGTTTTAGTTTATGTTTCACTTTAATTATAAAATCATTACAATGAATTTTGTCGTCTGAGATTTCTAAAAGTTTTGAATTTGACAGTTTTTCAAAAATGAAATCATTAAAGTGTGTTAAAATTGGTACATATAAAATTACTTTGTAAAATGTATTTTTATATCATGTTGATATAGATGTGTTCTTGCATGCTATTGACTTAAATTTGATTTCAAGAAAGCACAATATATCTGATTTGGATTTAAGACACATAATAATGAATTGGCACCTTAATTTGTTCATGTCCACCTAACTCTTTGCTGCACTGTTCTAGATACATTTCATTATGATATAACGTCATCCCATTGGTCCACAGTTTGTTCAATTCTCAATGAATGAAAAGATTACATCATCAGCGAACGTTGTATCTGATGACGTCATTTTATATGTGCAAGTTGTCTTATTGAGCGTTATTGTTTATGGACCAAAAATAATTCAAAATAAAGTATTAAGTTTTAGTGTTATTATTAGCAAGTATGATTCCAATTTAATGATAACTGTTGTCTGTTATTTCTTTTACGTTCATCGGGGTATGAAACAAATAATTGTCTGCAAACTTATGTGAGAATGGCATCACCGATTCACACAGTTTGCAGATGAGGTTTTTTTTTCCATACCAAATGAACGTAAAAGAAATAACAGGAAATCTTTAAATATAATGAGAGATACTGAATAATGTAAGTATTGGTACGGTCAGCTGTTGAAAATTGCCTGTATCTGAGTTCAGTGTATTCCAGCTAATTGCAAACTGGATCCAGATAAACTGTTCTTGCCCACTAGACCAGATTATTCAGCTTTTGCACGATGCTAGATAAATCTATCTTACGCACGGGTATAGATAAATCTATCTTACCCACGGGTATAGACAATTTCTACATACGCGGTTATGAGGCTACTTATAACTGGAGACAACTCTATTTTGAACCTGTTAATTCATGTTTTGTATTTTTATTTTTATAATCCTCCAAAAGGTTACTATGTTAATGAAAAAACAAATTTGAACTTAATCATGAAATTATTATTTGTTTTATTTTGTCCAATGGGACTACTTTTTAGCGCGTATGGTTAAAGAAGTCTGTAGACTCAATGTTTACAGTCGGCCAAGAATGGAAGGAAGCGATAGCAGTAACATTTTGTTCCTTGGGTTGGAATTCCCTTATCTATACCTAACAACGGTGATAGATTCTATTAATCAGACGTGCAGCTTTGTTGAGGCTAGACTAGGCTGTTTGTGTTTGTGTGCATTTGTTATAATTTATAACATTATTAAGCTCAGGCTCTCTAGTGACTGTTTGATTCTGTCACCTCTGATACTGGTAGTGTTCATTTAAATTCATCACTACTACTGTTAATAATATAAAATTGTTATAGTTATGAATGGATGCCAGGTTAAGCTGATTTATTATAATATTTTATATTTAATGCACTGAAAATATTATTGCATGTATAGTTATAATCCAGAATTGTGTTGTTCATATTATTTTAACCTGAATAAGCTATTATTCACTGTTTAATTGGAAAAGCTGGTTCATATTCTGGCAATCTCAGCTTTCAAGTTAGGAGTTGGGGATGGAGTAGCGATTGGGGAATGAGGAGGAATTGGGGATGGAGGAGGGGTTTGTGATGGAGGAGCGATGGAGGAAGTGTTGGGGATAGAGGAGGGATTGGGATGGAGGAGGTGTTAGGGGTGGAGGAGGTGTTGGGGATGGTGGATGGGTTTGGGATGGAGGATGGGTTGTGGATGAAGGAGGTGTAGAGAATGGAGGAGGTGTTGGGATGGAGGATGAGTAGGTGATGGAGGAGGGGTTGAGCATGGAGGATGTGTTAGGAATGGAGAAGGGGTGGGGATGGAGATGGGGTTGTGGATGGAGGAGGGGATGGGGATGGAGGTGGGGTGCAGTGTTGTTTTGCCTGATCATTCTGCTTCCACTGCCATACCACTATTGTTTAGTATTTTAAACACGTACAACCATGTTAAACCACTTTATGGAACCTTTACATGTGTAAAATTATGTGTATTAGATATCTGTATCTATATCTATATATTGGTCTATGTTAAAAGGTGTTGAATGAATATTGATTTGTTTGTGTTCCAGGACTTGAATCCGGATGTGTTTCCACCTGAAACACTGAGAACCTCAGTGGGAGACCTGAGCGATGAACTGGGGGTGAACATGGACAAGTTTATGCCCACCAACATGAAGGGTTCGGCCACTGCTGTGTGGAACACGGTGAAGGACCTGCATCTCGAACTGATCCTCATGCACCACAGAGTGTGTCTCAAACTGGCAGACCTCGGACCAGGTATGTGGTATATAAACATCACTATCTCGTCTGTCTAGGAACTGATCCTCATGCACCACAGAGTATGTCTCAAACTG
>JAECMU010002567.1:0-21294 GCA_016106625.1 Dracogyra subfuscus | reverse complement strand
CTCTCTCTCTCTCTCTCTCTGTCTGTCTCTTTCTCTCTCTCTCTTTCTCTCTCTCTGTCTGTCTGTCTCTCTCAGGGCAGGACATAGCCCAGTGGTATAGCGCTCGCTTGATGTGTGGTTGGTTTGGGATCGATCCCTGTCAGTGGACACATTGGGCTATTTCTCATTCCAGCCAGTGCACCATGACTGGTATATCAAAGGCCATGGTATGTGCTATCCTGTCTGTAGGATGGTGTATATAAACGTAAATAAAATGTGTTGAGTGTGTCATTAAATAAAACAGTTCCTTCATTCCTTCTTCCCCTCCCTGCCTCCCTCCCTTCCCTCTTTCTTTCTCTCTCTCTCTCCCTCTCTCTCTCTCATACACACACACAATGGTAACTGAAAACAGGTGGGATTCATGAAATGGGGGTTGGTGTTTGTGGGTCCTGTTTGCATCAGTGGATACAGACATGCAAATATTATCATCTATCCATCCATCCATTAGGTCAATTTATAACACCTTGCTGTAATTAAATTTCCTATATTGGCTGGTATACAAAGTTTAGTGCGTATCAGCTTAATGAAGTACTTGTAGATGAAGTTTAAAAGGCACGTTTGTGTTGCTCTCTGTGAGAATCCCCTCCACACCAGGAGAAACATGTCAATCATACTAACTCAGGGATAGGTCAAGGATTATTTCACACATGTGGAATCTGGCAAATTGCTTGGACAGGATGCCATTAAAATTAACTTCACACAATTCAAAGGGTTCTATAATGTTATGTATATGTAAATTAATGCAGGACTTACAGTGTGGTTATCATGACCCATTAGGAACAGAGCCAGTTGCATCTATAAATGATTTATTTAATATGTATGTACACTGAAAAACACTTGAAAGGTTTTCTTCTTTTTGTACTCAGTCTTGTTGTGAGAAAATACTACAGTTCAAAGTGAAAGCAGTAAATAAGGAAAGTGGTTCTCCATGGCAAGAGAGGAAGAAGAAGGGAAGAAATGTTTTATTTAACAAAGCACCACTCAATACATGTTATTTATGGTTATATGGCATCAGACATATAGTTAAATACCACAGATATTGAGAGAGAAAACCTGCTGTTGCATCATGGGCTACTCTTTTCAATTAGCAGCAAGGGATCTTTTATATGCACCATCTCACCAACAGGATAGTACATACCATGGCCTTTGTTACATCAGTCATGGAGCACTGGCTGAAATGAGAACCATGGCAAGAGAGGAAAGTGTTGGTGTGACAGGGTTGGTGTGACAGTGCTGGTGTGACAGTGTTGGCGTGACAGTGTTGGTGTGACAGTGCTGTATGACAGTGTTGGTGTGACAGTGTTGGTGTGACAGTGCTGGTGTGATAGTGCTGGTGTGACAGTGTTGGTGTGACAGTGCTGTATGACAGTGTTGGTGTGACAGTGCTGGTGTGACAGTGCTGGTGTGACAGTGCTGGTGTGACATAGCTTAGTGTGATGGTTCTCATAATGATGTGAAGGACTGATTTCTCTCATAATGTTGTACTGAACTTAGGTTTAATAAAAGAACAGAACTAGGCTTTATGCACAAACATGTCAACGAAGCTGTAGATTTGAAGAAAGTAAATGAAGAACTTTCTTAGAGGCACCCACTTTCAAAATTCTGTCCGTGTGTCAATATCTAGAATAAACATGGCATGAAAAGCAAGCCCCGAAAATTGACAGTTAAAGTTTGTTTTGTTTAATGACACCATTAGAGCACATCAATTTATTCATCATCAGCTACTGGATGTCAAGCATTTGGTAATTTTGACATATAGTATTAGAGAGGAAACCTGCTACATTTTTTCATTAGTAGCAAGGGATCTTTTATATGTATGTTTGTACATGGGATAGCACACAACATGACCTTTGAAATTCCAGTTGTGGTACCCTGGCTGAAAAATAGCCCAATGGGTCCACCGACAGGGATTGACTGTGCATCAAGCAAGCACTATACCACTGAACTATGTCCCACCCCTAAAACTGATTAAGGCAGTAAATTCCACTGAAAATGTACAACATGCAACAACTTCACAAGCAGCTTTTGTTTTCCTACTTATTTTGAAAAAATTTCAGATATACTGCTTTTACAAAAGTTATACTACAAGTATAATTTTGAAAATCATTTCTAAAACTGTTTCTAAATTCCTAGCATCTGCTTCCATCTTGAAATCCTGTCGGTGTACACATTTACAGCCATTCGAGAATGGTGAGTTCACCTCTGTTTAACAGGTGGGAAACTACTTCCATGTGACATATTAAAGTTCAGGCTCATTTAGTCCAACTAATTAGAGGAAATTGTTCTCACTAGCCGAGCATGTAGAGGAACATGAGACCTGTATGTAACCCATCATAACCCCATCGAAGCCTGACCACAACTTGTGCTTTGAGGATAGCGATTTTTTACTAATACTTCGACCAGCAAAGTAGTTTACCTCACTCAAGCTCCCACACTTTAATTAATGTCTTTCAAGTTTCCTGTACATGCATGGATAAAACATTATTTTTGTCAGTTAAGCTGGTTCAAACCAAAATACTTTTGAAATCAAAGCCAGATTATTTTAAAATGAATTATAATAATATTATGTACAAATTAAATGTATTTATATGTTGTAAAATGAAAATGGGAAATGCAGTTACTTATTGGAAAACGATAAGGGTTTATTGACAAAAAGAACATGCTTGAAACAGTCCATAACTGTGTGTGAATGTTTTATAAAACTGGTTTTAGATATACGTTGCAGATGTCAGAGAAAAATGACAAAACAGTTATAAAACCATTTGCAAGAATTTAAAGTTACAGTTACAGTACAAAAAAGGCTGCAAGCATCATGTAAGGGTGTGAGACGCAGCCCAATGGTCGTTTGGGATCAATCCCCGACATTCGGCTATTTCTCACTCCAGCCAGTGCACCACAACTGGTACCATATATTGCCGTGTATTAGCCAACTCCATGGATAAGCCGACCCCTTAGTTTGACCCTAAATATCTAGTACAAAATCATCAGCCTTGTGTATAAGTCGAAGTCATCTTTAGTCCAGCAGTATGTTGTACTGATTTCAATAATACTGTCAACAAATAGACTTTTCTTGTTCATTGTATTTGTTTTCCCTTTAATTATTACAAACACGGTAATAGCGATCACAATCAATGCAGCAATCCTAACATCTACCATTGACGCATCGTAACCATGCAGTGAAAAATAATTTAGAACTGATAAATCATAACTGAAAAATAAATAATTAAACCTGTAAAAACATATCACTGCACACAAGTAATTAATTTATTCACTGGACAGCAAAAAGTAAAATCATTGAGGCATGTTTAATCCCCCACCACACACAGAACAAAAGATAATGCAGTCCGTGACTGCAGCTGGTCACGGTATATGGTATGGTCATACATGTGACAATAGTGGGGAGTAATTATTGCCCTGAAATTCATGTTATGTTTTTTCAGTCGGTAATGTTAATAATGAGCTTAATTTATTTATGGCATTATGTTACAGTTTAATGCACCCTCCCAACAAAACAATAATATTAGAAATATAATACTTGTTTGAAGAAAAAACACCGTTTTGTATTTTAAATTTGCTATATGAAAGACTGGTCCCAGCACATGTCAGACAAAGATGGCGGACAGTTGGAAATAATATGTTTTTACCATTGAAATGACAATAAAACAAGTAATTTGTTATTATTATTATTCAAACTTATAATGCATTCAAGAACAAAAAACTGCATAATATTGCATGATAGGGTGTTTCATTTATACTGTGCACATATTGATACATAATCTGTGAAAGGCTATACGTGTCTGATCAAAATTTATAAGTCATGGTCGGGAGTATTTACGATCAGAATTTTATGCTCCAATTTGTTGCCTCCGTGTATAAGCCGACCCCCTTCTTTTGGAAAGTGTTTCTAGACTTCAAAAGTCGGCTAATACACGGCAATATATGGTACATCAAAGGTCGTGGTATGTGTCATCCTGTCTATGGGATGGTGTATATAAAAGATCCCTTGCTGCTAATAAAAAAGAGTAGCCCATGAAGTGGCCACAGCAGATTTCCTCCCTCAATATCTGTGTGGTCCTTAACCATGTCTGATTCCAAATAATCAAAAATAAAATGTGTTCAGTGCATCGTTAATAAAACATTTCCTTCTTTCTTCCATCATATAATGTGATGACTAGTGTAATATGATTGAAACTATATGTAATGTAATATTTATAGTATATAGTGTAATACAGCTGCAACTACAGTGTAATGTAATTTGCACATTGTAATATTATAATTCCATCTACATGTATGTATGTTACTATTAGTATGTAAGAGGGGTGCAGAAATGGCAAATATTTAACTAGCCCACCGGACCAGAACCAACTAAATATTACTAGCCCACCAGAATTTCTACTAGTCCGCCAATCTATAGAAGAATATATTATCACCAATATTGCAATATACACTGTGTTCACTTCAAATGTAATATATAGATATACTGACAAAACATTATTAATAACACTTGGTATGTGATCAACATGATGTATCAAACAAAATCCAACCAAAAAATAAATAATAATAAAATAGATAGACCCTCGAGCTGGTAGCTGCACTTTTTAAATTGTCCGTAGGAAGTTTTACTCACATTTGGCAAGTGGGCGAATACTTTCTGCAGCCCTGATGTAAGGAAACGTGTACAGTGTCATACAGTTGTCATTATAGTCTAATGTATTTTGTATATAGTGTAATACAGCTGCCACTACGGTGTAATGTAATTTGAGGCTGACACTGGTGTCAGGAAAACCACCTTCTCTCCCAGAGGTCTAGATATTATAGCAGAATGCCACCTTGTTTCTGCTTCATGACTCAATGCCGGCTCTCTGTATCGTAAAAGTAATGAAGCATTTGTGATGACTTTTTCAGACAGCGTTGTGCCTCCTGATTGTGTTTACACGTTTTTTCGTAATCTCCAATTCATTTGAAAATGACTCCAAGTAATTTCTCACAATGTCAGAAAAGCCTTGGCATATGCAATTGTTCATGAGTACACACACGCATTATCCGACTTACATGATGGGTTGACCTTTCAGTGAACAATTACGGTAGTTTCAAGAAATAACTTTAGATTTAAATGCTATGAAATGTAACAGAAAATGTATTGGATTTTTTAACTAAATCCAATTTTATTACAAACATATTACTGAAATTTCATATTAAAATTACTTGTTCAAAATAACTTTAGATTTAAATGCTACTGGTATGAAATGTAAAAGAAAAATGTTTTTTTTTTTTTTTTTTTTTTTTTTTTTTACCTACATCCAGTTTTCTTATAAACATATTATTGAAATTTAATACTGAAAAATACTTGTTCAGCATTCATCATTTTATTATTAACATGTTACATTTTCTTTTAAATTTTTCTCATTTCACTGTCTAGCAGTTGGTAAAATTGTAGATTTGTGATAGAGATTACTTTCCTTGAAATATATATGATGAATATTGCTTGATGGAACAATTGAGTTACAAGTATTTTCAGTTTTAACCAATGCTCACAGGCCATAGCAATGTATTATGTTGTCAGTGGGGAAGTGAATGTATAAGACCTTTTATTGTTAATCATCATTATTTATCAATCAAATTACCATATATTAGACTACAAGCAGTAGATTTAAAAGTTAAAAGTTGCTGCATGAATTCAGGCAGAATACAAAAGCATAATAGGACCTTGGTTACAAAATGAACATGTAATCTGTCACAAGAGGAGGTGTAAAAAAAAGTGTACTAAGAACTGCAAAATTAGGACCTTGTTCCAGGAAGTAACTGTAGCTCTAAGATCACCTAACTGTATAAGGTGTTTAAGCACTTAAGGTGATCTTAGTGTTAAGATCGCTACCGGCCTTGGTGGCCTAGCGGTTAAGTCGCCGGACAACAGGCTGGTAGGTACTGGGTTCGCAGCCCGGTACTGGCTCCCACCCAGAGCGAGTTTTTAAGGACTCATTGGGTAGGTGTATGGCCGCTACACCCTCTTTTCTCTTTCACTAACAATAACAACTAACCACTAATTTCTATTATGTCACGGACAGACAGCTCAGATAGCTGAGGTATGTGCCCAAGACAGGCGTGTGCTATAACAGCTTGCTCTGAATGTGCACGTTAACAAAAAAAAGTTAAAAAAAAAAAAAGATCGCTTCATCATCGACTGAGGCCCGGACTTATAACTTGACATAAGTTCTAAAAACAAGACAATTAAATCCTGATCTCCAGTCCTGGGACTGCTCCCTAGCAAATTAAGTCAAAGACCAGACCCGTGATGGGCGTGCCTAAAACTCTTTTAGATACGGGCATGTTAAATGAGTTTCCCATTCCCATTAAACCCTGAATTCCTATTCCTAGGAACTGGCAGCTTTAACATGAATGGTGGTCAGCCCAAAGTATAAACATTTTTATTTGTAACAGTACACATTTTCAATTTAATAAATTGATGAGCGTTTAAAATGAAAATTGTTTGTTGTTTTGTGTGTGTGTGTGTGTGTGTGTGTGTGTGAGAGAGAGAGAGAGAGAGAGAGAGAGAGAGAGAGAGAGAGAGAGAGAGAGAGAGAGAGAGAGAGAGAGTGTGTGTGTGTGTGTGTGTGTGTATGTGTGAGAAACACAGGCAGGCAGGCAGGCAGGTGGACAGATGGACAGACAGACAGAGTGAGCACACTTTTTTGTTGTAATGTTTTCTTTCTTCATTTGTTTTGGGGTTTTTTGAAGCTGAAACATCCACTCTGTTTGGAAAAATGTCCAGGTTGCAACAATATCCAGCCAAAATCATCCGTGGCTGTAAATCCTACATTCAAACCCAGTACCTGAAGGATGATGGCTTTAACCATTATGTCACTGCGTCCCAGGCTACAGAAAGTAGTTGTTGCATCATCTAGTTACTGTCATATTTTCTCACACCTATACCCCTGGCTCCATCACTGCCTTCTTGTTCGATTACGAAACACAACAATTACATATTCCTATGACAAAGAAAGAATTCTCCACAAATGACTTTTGTCGGGACCTAATTGACACTTCTAGCAGCGCATGGACCTTTGTGGTTCCATTAGGTTCCATTAGACAGCCATCACATCCCAACTAATCTTATCATGGCCATAAAGAAATTAGTATCTTCCCCAGTGAGTGCCGTTAGAGACACCTTTATGACTGGGATAATAAGGGGTCACGCTACAATCAGATTCCAACACCATCCACCCATCAAGCCAATGCTGTTAATGCATCCATTTCTGACAATGGACAACTAGATAATTCATGATACACACATGTTTATTTAAAATGAAAAGTACTCAAGGTTTACTCCGAGATATATAACACTGACTGTCATTCAAATATGGACTGCCAATGGTAAGTTTGGGTGAAGATAATTTAGTAAACATTATTCAAAAGGATTACTGTGTATTCTGCCCATTAATTTGACAACTAAAATATTGCCATGCAAGCACCAACAATATAAATAACAATGAAAACTTGTAAAATGTTTAGCCTGCTACCGATCCCGGTCAGACTGCTGATGCTCCCTTGCACCTGCCAGTGCAGGCGGTCCCTCCTTCCCCTCCCCCAACTTTCTGTCTTGGACGAAAGAGCTTGCTACGCAAGCACTTGCGCCCACGACAGGCGTGCTCTACAACAGCTTGCTCTGAATGTGCACGTTAAACCCTATGACCTGACCTGACCTGTAAAATGTCGACCAGTATGTTAATTTGATTAACATCCACTTCACAAAATGTTATTACTAAACAATTTGATGACTTTTAATTGTAAATCAGTGCATTGAAATAAATACTTCACTGCTCTACATGACAGTCTTTACCTGTTCAGAATGTCTTAGTTAAGTCATATATTGATCAAATTAAAATTCAAGCAAGCTATTCTGGGTTCACACCTCAACTATCTGGACAGTGGATAATGGTTAGTTGTTAATGAGAGAGAAGTACATTTAGCAGATTTCCAGAGATTTTAATATCTTGGTTACAAGCCATGACATTCATTTTGTATTTTTTCAACCAGTGCACCACAAGTGGTACATCAAAGGCCATGGTATGTGATATCCTGTCTATGGGATGGTGCATATAAAAGATTACCTTGCTGTTAATCTAAGAGAGTAGCCCATGAAATGGCAGCAGCGAGTTTCGTCTCTCAATATCTATGTGATACTGTGTGTCTGACATCATATAACCATAAATAAAATGTGTTGAGTATGTTGTTAAATAAAACATTTCCTTCCTTCATCTTGTATCTTCAAGTAGCCCCAAATAATTAATCACCAGCTATCGGATATCAAACATTTTGTAATTTTTGTCTCATAGTCTTAAAGGAAACCTGCTATATTTTTCCATTAATTAGCAGCAAGGAATCTTTGATGTGCACTTTCTCACATACAGGACAGCACATACCATGGCCTCTGATATAACCTGCAGTCATTGGCTAGGATAGGAGAAACTTCAATCAGAGAATTGGTCCACTGAGGTGATTCAATTCTACAATGCAAGCACCTCAGGCAAGGTAGAGTCCTACATACAGGACAGCACATACCATGGCCTTTGATATAACCTGCAGTCATTGGCTAGGATAGGAGAAACTTCAATCAGAGAATCGGTCCACTCAGGCAATTCAATTCTACAATGCAAGCATTTCAGGTGAGGTAGAGTCCCACATACAGCACAGCACATACCATGGCCTTTGATATAACCTGCAATCACTGGCTAGGATAGCAAAAACTTCAATCAGAGAATTCGTCCCCTGAGGCGATTCAATTCTACAATGCAAGCACCTCAGGCGAGCACTTTACCCAACTCGGTTAGATCCCGCCCCTTCAGTCAATAAATTCAAATCAACATAAAATGATTTGCTACACTACATTTTAGAGTGACAAATGTAAATATTTTAGCTTTCAACAAATTTCTTCATGTTTTTTTTTCTATTAGTAACCAGACTCAATGCAACATTCCATTGTTTTTCCTTTTCTTTTCTCACAGGTTTATCTATTTCACAATTCTGATAAAAAAATTAACTATTACATTGTTTTTCCTCCTTTTTTCTCTCTCTCATGTTTATCCATTTCACAACACCCGCGCGTGCTGTAACCTCACCATGGTGCAAAGGTGTAACATTCTCTTTGAGAATGGCCAATACAGCACAAATTAAAATTTGGAGTAAAAGTCAGTGTCTATATCTGTTATATTTGTGTAATTGAACAGTTCTTTACACTGTTTTTTATTTAATTCTTGCATTTTTCTATTGATGATGATCATCAGCTTATTGGTTTGCATTACCATAGTGTGACACCCAATAGCCGATGTATTTTTTGTGCTGGGGTGTCATTAAACATTCATTTATTCATCTCATTTCACAATTCAAATACAAAAATTAACCAATCCATTGTTTTCCTTTTTTTTCTCTCATATTTATCCATTTCAGAATTCCGATACAAAAATGAACTATTCCACTGTTTTTCCTTTTTTTTTTCTCTCTCTTATGTTTAACCAATCCATTGTTTTCCTTTTTTTTCTCTCATATTTATCCCTTTCAGAATTCCGATACAAAAATGAACTATTCCACTGTTTTTCCTCTTTTTTTTCTCTCTCTTATGTTTATCCATATCACAAAACCGATACAAAAATTAACTACCCAAGGACTGTCAACCACTGAGTTTCAATCCTCTAGGGTCAATTACTCTCCAAGCTGCTATATTATTTTTATACAAGTTATCTAACAAAATTCAATGACAAAGTTCAGCCATTGACCAAGAGGTGGTTTTACCTTTTGTCCTCTGGTTTGCATGGGCACCTCACTGTTAGACATAATTACAGTTGGAACGGTAATTGGTTGCTTCTGACGCCTGTTATTACAATCATCAATCATCTAGCCTCTGTGAACAACAACATTCACTTAGCAGGCTTAGTCTAACAATGTTTTCTGCAAGTTTTATTTTTTAATAATTACTTGGATCTGGCCTCAAAGTATATGGTCCATGAATGTTGCTAGGCAGTGGCTACAGTTTTGATATTAAAGGAAAATAATAATGCCAAGTTTAATTTGACTTTTAGTTTAATATCTCTTCATGCATTAAGTGTTCTCGTCATTCATGAACACACTTAACCAACACATTTTTTTAAAATCTATGTTGGCCTCTTTAATAATTTCACTGCACGTGATATTGTATAATTAAAAGCAAAAATTGTTAACATGACAATTTGAGAACATAAAAATTAAAATGTTAATGCTGCAAGATATTATGATAATGTTATGATTTATTAAGATACTCATCCATTCAATTAATACTACTGACACCCAATAGCCAAAATATTTTTCGTACTTAGGTGTCATTAAACAATTCTTCTATTCTATTCCATTAAGTAAATTACATTTGCACAATTGATCAAATACGTGAATCTAGTGATGCCAGTTTGCTCTTTATGTTATAAAGGTAGATAACTGGCAATGCAAACTAAATAATAATTTTCATAAAATTTTAATCCATATAAGCAAAACAAGACTGGATCATTATCTTATAAGAAATTAAAGATCCCCTCAGGAAACATCTCCAAAACAGAAGTTGCAATTGGACACCTACAGTTTCAACAATAATGCGGCTACCATGTTAAAAACTCAAAAGCTGAATGTCGACAATTGCCTTCCTCTTAGATTCTCATGCAGTTCTGCAAGTCTTAGAAGGGGACACGTTTCTTCATCTGATGGAAGACATTCAAGAAGTTGCAAATGACAGGCAGGTAGCTATACAGTAGATTTCTCTCCACAGTGGGATCCCAGTAAAGGAAGAAGCAGAGAAAGAAGGAAATGTTTTATTTAATGATGCACTCAGCACATTTTATTTACGGTTATATGGTGTCAGACATATGTTTAAGGACCACACAGATTCATGGGCAACTATTATGTCGATTAACAGCAAGGGATCTTTTATTTGCACTTCCCACAGGCAGGACAGCACAAACCATGGCCTTTGTTTAACCAGTTAAGGAACACTGGTTGGTGCAAGTGGTTTACACCTACCCACTGAGCCTTGCAGAGCACTCACACAGGGTTTGGAGTCGGTATCTGGATTAAAAATCCCATGCCTCGACTGGGATTTGAACTCAGTACCTACCAGCCTGTAGATCAATGGCCTAACCACGACACCACCAAGGCCGGTTTGAAGAAGCAGAGAGGCTATAGACAAGCTAAGAGCAAAACAAATGCAATCCAACAGTGAGCTTGAAAACCATGATCATGGCAGCCAACCGGCCTAAAGACAGTAAGGAATGATTATCACCTTCTCAGCCATTTGAAACAAGTAACTGTGATGACACTCAATACAGACCACAACAGACTGAATGCTCACATGTATGTTCAAAAGGTTCCAGCTAGTACCTTCACCAGCTTGTAAAGTTATGTGGTCAAGAAGACCATAATAACAGAACACATCCTAAAGAGGTGCCCAACCTATTACGGATTAAGACCATTTTAGTGATCCATCGAAATTCCTACACACAAAGATGACTGGTTTAATCCTACAGACTGAACAATTGGTGTAGCTTGTGAAAGAGGAGAAGAAAATATATGCAATATATAAATTAAAACAAAGGCAACATTTTATGCTTACTAGTATTTCATGTGTAAGTCTTTGATTCACCAAACAGGAACGGGGTCTGGCTCAGTCAGTAGAGTGCTTACCTGGGTTATTTGGATCGAAGGATCTAATCACAACTGGTATATCAAAGGCCATGAATGGTATGTGCTGTCTTGTATGTGAGAAAGTGGATATAAATATCAAATGTTTGACATTAATGTGATTTTCATGCTAAAGTTAAAGTGTGATGTCCCAGCTATTTGGGCATCCATCTTAACTATTTGAACTGTCTGTCCAAGACATTGATTAAAGAGAAATCAGCGTAGTGGTCTAACTTAAACCTCCAAATTGAGCTGTTAAATTCATTCTGGATGGGAACTCATAAAATCCAGTACTTTCCAGCCTAAAGGCTGATGGTGTAAGGATATATGCAGTCACCAAATCTTTTTTTTCTTTGCTTGTATCCACATTAAGTTTTAAGCATGCTATCCTAGGTACACATGTTAGCTATCTGGAGCCTAATTCACTAACCTCTCCCAACTTTATGATCTTGCAGTGCAATGCTAAAAGACTTGCAAAGAGGATGCTTTGTTGTCTAACAAAGCCTATGAGACTTTTGTGCATTAGACCCCTGGACTGTGTCAAGGACAGCGGGTTGTTTGAGGTTAATGAGACAGTGGCCTTATGAGTTCTTAAACTTGCTCTGGGTACAAGCCAGTATCCGGGATGCGAACCCAGTATCTACCAGCCTTAGCCACTACACTGCCAAGACCAGTGACCACAACTATACCTTTTTGTTCTTTATTCTTTTTAAAACTTAATACCCCAGATACACTGGCAATGTCAAGGTTGGGGTGCCTTGATTCATCAGTGACCTAATCTATATGTTTTGGTTCATTGTTTTTTTTTTACACCTTTATTACCCCAGATACATTGGCAATGTCAAGTATGGGGTGCCTTGATTCATCAGTGACCTAATCTATATGTTTTGGTGGTTTTTTTTAAAAACCTTTATTACCCCAGATACACTGGCAATGTCAAGGTTGGGGTGCCTTGATTCATCAGTGACCTAATCTATATTTTTTTGGTTCTGTTTTTTTAAACCTTTATTACCCCAAATACACTGGCAATGTCAAGGGTTGGGGTGCCTTAATTAATCAGTGACCTAATGTTGTTTTTTGTTTTTGTTTTTTTAAACCTTTATTACCCCAAAGCACTGGCAATGTCAAGATTGGGGTGCCTTGATTCATCAGTGACCTAATCTATATTTTTTGGTTCTTTGTTTTTTTTAAACCTATATTACCCCAAATCACTGGCAATGTCAAGGTCAGGGTGCCTTGAATCTTCAGTGACCAAATCTTAAATAATGAACAGAGTTCAACAGATGGTGGACAAAGACATCATGTTGGCTGTATCACAGGTAATTGTGGACATATCTGAATGACCAACTCTGGCACATCACGTACAAGTTGGTTGGGATCACACATCCTTGCATGAGCAAAGGCCATCAGACCGATGCAGATATAATGTGATTTCCAACCAAATCTAATTATGAGACCTACCAAACAGCTGTAATTACATTTACTGGCTGCTTAATGCTTTTAGTTCCTCCGTCGTGTCAATTTTGGAAACGACTCACGGAATCTTTGCTGATCAAATGCTTTGCAAGAAATATGGATTTTTTCCCTCCCAATTACTATACTACCATTTTATAGTGAAAATACAAGCATGCTTACATGCAAGTTAATTAACAGCACACAGAACCAATCATATATACATGTATGTTTTTACATAGAAGATATGCTAAATATGTAACAGCTAAATTTGTTTATATATTGTTCACTATATAGCTCTATATATATATACCAACATAAATACTGTGATTTGTTTTTTACAAATCAAATGTTTCTTCTTCCCAAAACGTGCTATTATTTGATTCCTATAGATCTGATTTACAGCCTAAAATAAAGTTTGTTATGTTTAAAGCACATTGATGTATTAATCATCGGATATTAGATGTCAAACATTTTTTAATTTTGATATATAGTTTTGGAAAGTAAATTTGCTACTTTTCCAATTAGTAGAAAGCAATCTTTTATATGCACCATCCCACAGACAGGACAGCACATACCAAAGCTTTTGATATACCAGTCGTGGTGCACTGGTTGGAGTGAAAAATAGCCTATTGGGCCTAGCGACACAGATCAATCCCAAGCAACCATGCATCAAATAAGTGCTTTACCACTGAGTTACATCCTGCCTTTTGAAATTGACAATGTCAGGAAGAACACCACAATGTGACTGTTGTATTCCAATAATTATGAGAGATTAAAAATGCATGCACAGAAAAGCTGACAAATACATAGTATTGAAAAAAAAAAGACAAACAAAACAACCCAACATCATTACATATTAATACAGAGATGTAAAAACTACTGCTGGTCAACTACATAATGGTCATTAGTTGAACACAGCCATTGGAGACCAATTCTGTCCAAGTTGGATAATTTTCTTCAGTCAACAGGGAATGATTTTCGATGAAAATTTTCAATGTGAAAGATGAAATCAGGAACATTAGCAGAAAAACAATATTAGAAAATGATTCCTTCGAGACAGTGACTGAAATGGACTGTTATTTGGCATGAGACGGATGTAATTTTCACCATTTAGAAGAGCTGCGAGGACGACACTGAGGGACAGATTTAATAGAGTAGAAATCCAATACTTCAACGTATGTTAGTATTTCATGTTGGAACTTACAAACCCTATAATTTGATGCATTCTAATCAATGTTTCTTCGGAAATGCTAAAGCGTCTACTGCTAGTTATATTTACTTCAAGAAAAAGACCAGTTCTAAAAAGGAAAGAAAGAAAGAAATGTTTTTATTTAACAACGCACTCAATACATTGTATTTATGGTTGTATGGTGTCAGACATATGGTTAAGGACCACACAGATATTGAGAGGAAACCCGCTGTCACCATTTAATGGGCTACTCTTTTTTGATTAGCAGCAAGGGATCTTTTATTTGTGCTTCCCACAGGCAGGATAGCACAAACCATGGCCTTTGTTGAATCAGTTATGGATCACTGGTCGGTGCAAGTGGTTTACACCTACCCATTGAACCTTGCGGGGTACTCACTCAGGGTTTGGAGTCAATATCTGGATTAAAAATCCCATGCCTCGACTGGGATCTGAACCCAGTACCTACCAGCCTGTAGACCGATGGCCTAACCACGACACCACCAAGACCGGTCTTCTAAAAAGGCAACACTGTCTTTCATTTAGTCATAGGCGTTGGGACATAGCCCAGTGGTAAAGCATTCACTCGATGCATGGTCAATGTGGGACTGATCCCCGTCAGTGGGCTCATTGGGCTATTTCTCATTCCAGTCAATGCACCACGACTGGTATATGAAAGGATATTGTCTGTGGGATGGTGCATATAAAATATCTCTTGCTGCAAAATGAAAAAGAGTAGCCCATGAAGTGGTGACAGTGGGTTTTCTCTGTCGATATATGTGTGGTCCTTAACCATATATATGTCTGATGCCATATAACTGTAAATAAAATGTGTTGAGTAAGTCGTTAAATAAAACATGTCTTTCTTTCTTTCATTTAGTCATAAAAACAATAAATTATGTAAGATAAAAGTATCATTGAAGGATTAACTTGTAACCCATGCTCTACAATGACAGTACAAAAGTTAAAAGTTTGTTTTGTTAAATGACACCATTGACCACTAAAGCTCATTGATTTATTAATCACTGGTTATTGGATGTCACACATTTGACATTTCGACAAATAGTCTTAGAGAGGAAACCTGCTTCAATTTTCCATTAGTAGCAAGAGATCTTTTATATGCACTATCCAACAGACAATACTTTATGTACAAATGCAATACAAAAAGTAAAAGATATATAATTAATTCACCATTGGTTTAAAGAATCAAACCCAATTGCTAAATCAAAAGAAATATAGCTCTACAATACTTAGGATATACTACTAATATAAGTTAATCTTATAATTGGATGTGATCTTCCATAACAGGCTTACACTATTTAAGTTTGAGAAAATTACAGATTATAACAACCATTCTGAGAATACTGTTAAAGTAATACATGTCTTCTACCAGGCTCAACAAATTTTCTTATCTCCTAAATTCAAGGGTCATAACTCTTTGAAACAAAAGTACCATTAGGACATTGATGGAAAACCATATCTATATTAATGAATATGTTATGGGTATGATTCAAGTCTAATTATGTGACATTTTTACAATGGGATGGATGAACAGTTTGTTTTGGACCAACTGCCATCCCAAGTTGTTCTTAAATGTGAGGTTTGATGGTCCTGAATGCATCTCTATGCAAGACATGAATTGGACAAGTAGAGCTGGGCAGTATTCGATATATACCGATCGGTATTGGTATCATGTCAATACCGAAATACTGTACCAAGCAAATCTCAAAATACCGAAAATTTCGGTATTGCAAAGTACGTATTCCCGCCTTTAAGTAAAACACTAAAAATACATCTGACGACACCACATTACACACAAAATGGCTGATAAGAAGAGCGTATGGGCAAAATATTTCAATAGAAAGGACCGAAAAACATGCATATGCACTTTGTGCCAACGAAAAGTATTGGCTGACTATATGGCAATACAACCAATTTGAAGAAACATATTGAACACCATCATAAAGAAGTGTTGCTGAACAATTGGTATTTCTAAATCACAACCTCAAAGCTAAAGGCATAAATTCTTAAAGCCAGTGATGTCAATGGTCATCAGTAGTTTGTACCTGCAAGGTTGTGCAGCGTGTAGATACTTTAATCTCTTTTATTTGTTTATGATCCTGGACTGGGAGTCTTAAGAACAACGTTGTTTTATTTGAGGCATCATAGATCACATAACTAACAGTGACACTAAAACCTTGGAATGCCAGGAAGGCCCTAGAAGTATTTGTTTTTATGATGTGCAGTTGTTCTGTATGTTTTCGCCAAGTTAGGCTGGAAGCTACTAGAAGTGACATCGATGATCATGCTGTTGCTTTAAATTATTATATTACTTTTTAATAAGTATTTGACATTGATTATTGTGGTTAGCTAATTGTGGTTCTGATACTTCTTGTTACTTCTGCAGTCTATTTAACTGTAAATGTTTACCTGTAGGTCATCAGATGAGCAATGGTTCAAAGACATTAGTTGTTAGAAAACCTCCCTTTGAAAAAAAATAAAAATGGGTTGGACATAAATAAGGGGAAGACCCTAACGTGGGCGTGCATTTAGAGGCAGGTATACTTAAAATACTGCTTAATATTGGTTAGTTATTAGTGTTATATCAATACCGAATACCGTACTGATACCGAGATAAATTGCCACCAAAATACCGATACCAATACCGAACTAGAAATTTCAATACCGCCCAGCTCTATGGACAAGGATTTACTGTTATGTGCAGTACAGCGTGAAAAGTTGTTTTTAATTTTTTTTTTTAGTTTGTTTAATGACGCACTCAACACATTTAATTACGGTTATATCGTCGTCGGACATATGGTTATGTCGAGAAAAAAACCCAGTGGTTAGCTGACGGGGATCGATCCTAGACCGACCGCACATCAGGCGGGCACTGTACCAGTGGGCTATGCTGCCCGCTGCGTGAAAAGTAAGTCAGTGTCCTAGTAATAGTATGTGACACACCGCCATCCCAAGTTGTTCTTACATCTGAGCTTTGATGGTCCTGTATGCATCTGTATGCAAGATATGATCCAGACAAGAAAATATTAACAGACAGATGTATGGATGGATGGATGGATGGAAGGACAACACCATACTATAATACAACCCATCATAAATGGGCGTATAAATATGGGTCAATTGCCACAGAAGTTAAACTTGATCTGTAACAGTACATGATAAAGCAATATCCAAATATTCATCTCAATATCTTCAGGCACCGCAAAAAGGTCTTTAAAATATATGTTCATATCTCCAAAGTTCAAGGGCCATAACTCTGTCAAACATGAGTAACTCACCATAAAAATGAAACTTGATCTGTAACATGTTAAAGCTATACACAAAATGTCAGCTCAATATCTCAAGGCATGGTGAAACTGTGTGTGTGATGGATGGACAGACAAACAGCCAGAGAGCCAGACAGACAGAGAGGCAGACAGATGAAATAGAGATGAAACCTAGTCTCCTCCAGTTGGCTAGGTAGGGGACTAATAACCTTTTTGATGAACTGCAACTAAGTGATCTTAAAATTCCCCATAAAAGTACGAATATGAAACGTTACTATATAGCAATGGTTAAGAATAAATATCTTATGATCACGTTTCATAAAAATGCCATGCATGACGATGACTTCATGTGGGGGCTTTGATGTTATGAATCTCTGAAGAGCAATAGCTCTGTGCTTTATGCTCATCCATGCTTTGATAATAAATAAATAAATCATCATTCTCACTATAGGAAATTTATTACACTTTTTTGAGAACTGTGTTATGAAGCAATTAAATATTTCATTTTATATAGTTTTCAAGTAACAGACACAATATTGAAATAAACGCTATGTAAATATATATAAATAGCCTAAATTTGGAAGAAACACATTTTAATTATGGTTGTATGGCACTAGACATATGGTTAAGGACCACACAGATAGTGACAGAGGAAATCCTCTGCCACAACACAACAGGCTACTCTTTTTAATAAAGCAGCAGGGGATCTTTTATACAAAGCATCCCACAGACAGAATACCACAACCTTTGATGTGCAAGCCATGATGAGAAATAGCCCAATAGGCTCATCGATGGGGATTGATGCTAGACTGACTGCATATTAGGGAATCACTTTACCATTGGGCTATGCCCCACCCCCTGAATTTGGTGATATTCAGATGGGATATAGGAGGCACTGAATTCAAAGTGGGCTTCAATTTTATATATTTATTATTTTTGGTGGGAGAGGACTGGAAAGAATTTATTGAATACACAGATTCTTTAATTATATATTGTACTTCTTTTTGAGTTGATTTATTCTTTTTTCTTTTTCTTTTTTAGGGGTGGGGGTACTTTTGGGGGTAAGCGACAGATTTACTGAATACAGAAATGCTCTAATTATACTGCATTATTTTTTGTAGCTATTATGATGATTAACATTTTTGAAGGTGGGATTTATTGAATAGAGAAATCTTCTCATTATATTGCACTCTTTATTTTAGTTAATGAATATCTTGATTTGTTTTCAGTTATATCATTTTAGAGGATTTGTCTTTTGGCAGGAAGGAAATATTTTATTTAACAACACATTCAACACATTTTATTTACTGTTATGTGGCATTGGACATATGGTTAAGGACCACACAGATATTAAGAGGAAACTCGCTGTCGCCACTTATGAGGTATTCTTTTCGATTAGCACCAAGGGATCTTTTATATGTATCATCCCAGGATACCACATACCACAGTCTTTGAAATATACCAGTCATGGTGAACTGGTTGGAGCAAGAAAAAGCCCAATGGGACAAGTGATGAGGATTGATCCCAGATTACTGCACATCAAGCGAATGCTTTACCACTGGTCTATATCCCACTCCTTGTTTTTGGCTACAGACCTTAAATGACGGAACTAAAGAAAAGTTTTGCTTTGTTTAACAACACCACCAGAGCACATTGATTTATTAATCATCGGCTATAACAGTTGTATTTGTTCTACATTTCCATAAGGGTTAAAGCATCATTCTAGTTGAAAGAAGTAAATAGTACCTTTGTTTGTTTGTTTGTTTAACGACGCACTCAACACATTATAATGACAGTTATATCAGCGTCGGACATATGGTTATATCGGAAAAAACCCACAGTGGTCAGCTGACGGGGATCGATCCTAGACCGACCGCGCATCAGTCAGGCACTGTACCACTGGGCTATGCTGCCCCTACATAGCACCTTTAACACCATTCTCAAAACATTGTAATTAAGGGGAATATTATTTTATATAATATAATATTAATAGAAGGGATTTAGCACATCTTGTATTAATGCATCATGTATATGTTTTTGTCTGGCTTGTTGACATATAAATAAAAGAGTCATCTGACATCGCCGACTAATGAGTGTCTGCTTGTTATTGCTAGGGATATAGGAAGGAAGGAAGAAATTAATTCTTAAATTTAAGTGGAAAATTTTATATAGCTACATTTATATATTAGATCCTAATCTAAATAGAGGCAAATGTTATTATGAAAATAAATTTTCAAGTCATATTTAATTTTTTTTTTAAATTCCATGCATATCTAGCACTTGACCAATCGCAGAGTCCTAAGGATATCTTTCAACCAATCAGAGCGAAATCAGGTTTGAAATCGCAACAAGCCACTTGAATTTGGCACTACCTATTGCTTAACTGCAGAGAACAGCCTCCTTTTTATTTGTAAAATTTCTCCCACCTTCCCTCCCTAGTACATATTTTAAATATATTAGTTTATTGTATGTAGTAGTATGTAGATTGTAGTTAGTTATGGTTTATAATCATTTTGTTAAAATGTATTGTCTATTAATTTGAATGCGGATGAATACTATGTGTATTCAATTTAATAAACCATGAATTTTGTCCCAAACCTGTTTTTTGTTCAGTTTGAACTGATATTAATCTAAAATAATTCCATCAGATAAATAACTCTGTTTTAAACTATCAGAAATACAGAATTATAGATCTACTGAAACATTGCAATTAATCTAAAATAATTTCATCAGACATACAACTCTAATGTTTTAAACTATCAGGACTACAGTACAATACTGATCTACTGTAGTTGGAAACAAGAAAGAAAGAATGAAATGTTTTATTTAACAACACACTCAACATATTTTATTTATGGTCATATGGCATCAGACATATGATTAAGGACCACACAGATATTGAGAGAGGAAACCCACTGTTGCCACTTCATGGGATACTCTTTCCAATTGGCAGCAAGGGATCTTTTATATGCACCATCCCACAGACAGGATAGCACATAAAACGGCCTTTGATACACCAGTTGTGGTGCACTGGCTGTGACGAGAAAAAGCCCAATGGGCCCACCAATGGGGATCGATCCCAGACCGACCACGCATCGAGCGAGTGCCGTACCACTGGGCTATGTCCTGCCCCGCAGTTGGAAACGAAGCCAGCCAGTTGTGGTTCAGACTCTTCAGTGTAAGAGTACACAGCAAATGTGACAGTTTAAAGAAGGCAAGAAATGAAGTCTACAGAAGGCATTAGAGCCGCTTGATAGGATCTTAATTCCTGCACACGCTGTCTGATCAGTCTTGGCACGATCACTACGCCATTAAGACAGGGTTTGTGTAATTCACATGTCTTCCCAAGACAAATCCGTCAGCTTTCTGATGGCGGTAAAGATACACCAGTTTTACTTGTGTATTCCCAACCCATGCAATTGCCCATGGTAATCGGCAATGCCATGGAGTTTTTAATTCTCCATGCAACTTTTTTTAACCTTGGACCATATTCATGGGTTTTTTCAATTATTATTATTTTATTTTTTTGCCCTGGACATTTTCTTAATTACAGTGGTTGTATTCCTGACACCACCAGTACATTATATCTGGGCTTGCTTTTGTTTTAGGGTTTTTCGTTATTTTAAAGCCGCA
>JAECMU010002555.1:4714-20038 GCA_016106625.1 Dracogyra subfuscus | reverse complement strand
CCCCACCAGAAAAGCTGGATCCGCCCCAGAAGAACTAATATTTTATAAAGTGTTAGTAGAACTTTGAAAGTTTAGTTTGCATAACACAATACACATTGATCATGTATATATTTTTAATAAAGTATATTAAAGTGAAAAATGACAGTTTTCACTTTTTAATTTTACTTTTTAAAACCGACAAAATCAAATAAATATTATTTCGTTTGGAAAGGGTAAAGTTAGTTTGTTTTACTTAACGACATCACTGTTACGAGCATATTGATTTAATAATCATCTGCTTTTGGATGTGAAACGTTTGGTAAGTTTAACATATAATCTAAGAGAGGAAATGGGCGCATGTGCAGGGAGAAGTATATTGGGGGTTGAAACCCTTCCCTGACCAAAATTTAAAAAAACAAATTAAAAACAAATAATAATAATAAATAATTAAAAACAATTTTTAAAAAAAAGTTGAAATATATTTTCTGGGGGAACATGGCCAAAGTAATGAATAGAAATAACATATAGTCTTGATAATTGTTACGTATATTGAACATACCGCCCTCTTCCTCTACCCCTAGAGCGTTATGTAATTATTAACACCCCCTTACATGTAACGCGTATGCCAACCGTTAGTCACTGTCAAAATTTCCAGGCAAATCCCTCACCGACCCCTGGAAAGGTATTGTACCATACCTCTATGGATATAAATATATTTTGGAGGTATGAGACGTCCCCATCAATCAAGTGCTTTAAATATGTTCAAAAATTGCGAAATCTCACGTTATCTTTTGTTGGGGAATTCCACACTTGCGATAAGCTAATGAAAACCGAGATCAGTAGGAGCCTGTCAACAGTGTCCCACATTCGAAACACTGGCTTTGTTTTTTTTTGTTTTTTTACCTGAATAAGCTAACGTAGTGAAACCAATACGGTGTGCGGCGTCATATATGCACCAAATGCAATTGGATTTTCTATTCTATATGCTTAAATAATAAAAATATTCTGGATACTGCCACTTTAACGACTCAGTGGGTAAGTGTAAGACCACTACACCATCTTCTCTCTCACTAACCACTAGCCAACTAACACACTGTCCTGGATAGCTGAGGTGTGTCCAGGGCAGCGTGCTTGAACCTTAATTGGATACAAGAATGAAAATGAGTTCAAACGAATTGATAGACATCTATTGAGAACTAAGGTTAAATAATATATAAATATTACCGTCAACACTAAGAAATCTAGCAATGAATAATACATGTATCATAGTTGGATCTTGTAATCTTTACCTTTTTCTTAAAACTATTTCTAAACATTATTTTTCAGGTCAAAAGTTCCGTTATGGACAAACGTTTGGCACCAGTACAGAAAATGCAAAGTGCAGACCACCCTGTGTATAAGCCAGATAAGAGTCTTCCGGCGATTCGCTTCCACTTTACCAGAGTCCAGGGCAAGAAACACAAACTGAGGCAGGGGGACCAGGCCCTGTGCTTATAAACCTTAAAGTCTAGACTTTAATAAAGTCCAGACTTTAACGTCATGGCAACGCCGTTCAACTACCATTACGTTAAAGTCTGGACTTTATAAGCACGGGTCCAGATGGGGATGGGGTGGGATTGTAGCCTAAACCTGTTAAGCCATTCTTGGGAGGGCGGGAGTTAAGGAAATGGAAAGGGTGTGTTTGGGTCAAGCTGGTATACCAATCAAGGCTGACAACCAGATCTGGTTACGTCCATCCGTTTGTGAAAACGATAGTGGTCTACCGTTTCCCCATTTCCTTCTTTGTCTTTTATATTGGTTCTTGTTTAATGAGGTTGGTGGGGATTTGGCGGGGTTGGTTTGGGTTTTTCGTAACAAGTGATAAAAATCTATACAAGTTGGGGGAATACAAAAATCTTTCATTTCAGATTTTTAAAATTTTATAATCTAAATGTTAAAACTGTTTTCGGGGAAAATTATTTTGAACATAACCAATCTGACTGTCAGACCTAACGTTTTCATGAAACGAGTCCACATAGTAATTTATTTTTGTACGCCTTTGTTTTGCTATTGAAGAAGGGCGTTTTTTACTGAATAGTAAGTGGAAGAAAGACATAATCATGACACATGTAGTCACATTGTAAATACTATTTAAGAAATTTATTTTTAATTTTAAAGCACAGTTTAGTGTATTTGTTACAAAGAAACAATCATGTGTATAATTTATTTTCCCATTATATGGGTAATTGTTTTTAAATAACAGCACTGTTGTCTTTGTAAATAGCTATAAACGTAGATTAAATATTAAGTTGTCTTTATTTTCAACATGTACATTAATGAAAATAATTTTGTATTTACATACATATTTAATGACATACATATGGCTGAATGAATAGGCTAACACAAAAACTGCTAGAAAAATAGATACAAGTCAAGTATTTGTTAACAACTTGTAGTATATTTTTTGTGTATGGTTGAATACTTTTCATAGACATCTTTGAAGGTTTATTTTTCTATTTACCTGACATATATGCTGCTGAATGTCTAATAAAGAGTAAAAACCTTGTTAGCCCAAACACTTGTCAGTGGTACGACCAATATGTGATGTAATAATTGGCTAAAATCATTGCCAAACTGTAAATCATAGTTTTATATTAGTAAATAATCATGAATGTCAAGATTTAACTAATTACGAAACTCACACCAATCATGTTTTGATTATGTTGGAATAACATGTTTTATTTTGTATTTTATTTGTTATTTCATTTGGTTCTATTCTTGTTTACAAATGAAATAAAATTTATTTTGCTTTTGCTTTAGAAAAATATGTACGATACTTGTAATTAAAAGTAGTAAAATCTCTTACAAAGAAAATTTAGTTATCAATATCTTTTAGTGTATGCATTCATCTAAATGAGAATTGATTTAATACTGAATTTTATTTGTTTTAATTAGCAAGACAAATAAATCACAATTTCCAAAGTTAAAACAATCACTGTGTTACTAAGAATTCTTGTAAATATATTTTATGTAAAATACATTTATAATTTTGTCCCATTTTCTTTAGTCTCATTTTTGTATAATTTCAATTATGTATTTTATAAATTGAATCTGTACTGCAAATAAATTTGTCAAATTTGATGTGTGTGATTTCATTGTCAAACACCGGCCTCACTCATATGTGATGGTTAAATCATTCATTATACACATGGTTCAAGAAGGAGAAGGAAATGTTTTATATAATGACACACTCAACACATTTTATTTACGATTATATGGAATTGGACATATGTTAATGGATCACACCGATATTGAGAGGAAACCCAACATCGCCACTTCATACTCTTTTCGATTAGCATCAAGGGATATTTTATATGCACCATCCCACAAACAGAATAGTACACACTACAGCCTTTGCTACACCAGTTGTGAAGCACTGCCTGAAACAAGAAATAGCCCAATGGGCCCACCAATGGGAATCGATCCTAGACCGACTATGCATCAAGCGAGTACTTTATCACTGGGCTATGTCACCCCCCACCCCCCCCCACCCCCCATGGTTCATCATAACAGAGTTAATAAAACCATAACAAGCACACGTGTAATAACAAGTGTAATGACGTCATATGTTTCTTCCCAGTCTTAGCTCAGACTGCCTTGCCCACTGCCCTGTACAGACAACCCAGATAGCTGAGGTATGTTGTGTCAATGGCAGAGCGCTTGAATCTTAATTGGATAAAAACACGAAAATAGGTTGAAATGTCTGTTTAACAGTTTTAGTATACAATCAACCCCTGTAATTGCTCACAGCAATCAGCAATGCTGTGGATATTGCTGTGAAGTTGTTAATTTTCCATGGGACCTTTTTTTGTTGCAATTTTATTGGTGTTTTTTTTCATGTTTTAATGGCATGTTTTTGGCTGTAGATATATATTTTTTAATTGCAAGCAGTGGCAGATCTAAATGCTCCCCAGCACCCCCCACCCCCTAATTTAGGAGAATCCAAGGAATCCCTTTGGGAACGTTTGTGGTTTTCAGCAATCTGTCAACGGGGCCCCTTCTAGTTTCTGCCACTGGCAGGAGTTGTATAACCAGACCCTATCAGTAACATACAATGCCAATTTAACAGATCATGACATCGGTTCTTCTCCCTATGATAATACGTTGGTGTATCTGGTAAATTGACATACAATGGCCAGTTTACAAGATCATGACATCGGTTCTTCTCCCTATGATAATACATTGGCGTATCTGTTAAACTAACATACAATGGCCAATTTAGCAGATCATGACATCGGTTCTTCTCCCTATGATAATACATTGGTGTATCTGTTAAATTAACATACAATGGCAAGTTTAACAGATCATGACATCGGTTCTTCTCCCTATGATAATACATTGGTGTATCTGTTACACTGACATACAATGGCAAGTTTAACAGATCATGACATCGGTTCTTTTCCCTATGATAATACATTGGTGTATCTGTTACATTGACATACAATGGCTAGTTTAACAGATCATGACATCGGTTCTTCTCCCTATAATACATTGGCGTATCTGTTAAATTAACATCCAATGGCCAGTTTAACAGATCATGACATCAGTTGTTCTCCCTATGATAATACATTGGTGTATCTGGTAAACTGACATACAATGGCCAATTTAACAGATCATGACATCGGTTCTTCTCCCTATGATAATACACTGCTGTATCTGGTAAACTGACATACAATGACCAATTTAACAGATCATGACATCGGTTCTTCTCCCTATGATAATACATTGGTGTATCTGGTAAACTGACATACAATGACCAATTTAACAGATCATGACATCGGTTCTTCTCCCTATGATAATACATTGGTGTATCTGGTAAATTAACATACAATGACCGATTTAACAGATCATGACATCGGTTCTTCTCCCTATGATAATACATTGGCGTATCTGTTAAATTAAAGGGCCAATCACACTGGCCCGAATGCCATTCCGTTTGTTTTCCGAATAGGAATTTGGGCGTTCGGGGAGCAAACGGATCATATTCGAGAAGCATTCTGGGTGTTCTAGGAGCATACTGGCTGTTCGGCTCCGTACGGATGCATACGGAATTGCATTCGGTAGCTCCAAAAATTGTTGTGCATGTTCAAAATAATTTTCATCGACCATCCGAATGAGTCGTCCATGTGTATTCAGGAAGCAATTTAGGAGCATACGGCATGTACGAAAAACATTCGGGAAGCACGGGTCTAGTTCTTGGTGCATTCGGAATGAAAATTTGGAGGTGCTGGTTTCCGTATGCTTTCTGAACACCCCGAATGGACCTAGAACATGACAAATGCTTTCCGAAAGTATGTGGAAAGAGTTTGGTCCATTCTAGGTCGATTCGCCGTGTTCTGAAAGCATACGGAAAGCGTTCGGAAAGGAAACCTTTCGAAGTCAACATGCGAGAAGTATTCGGTCTATTCTGAAAGCATTCTGAAACCATACTGAAAACATTCGGTGATACATTGGGGAAAACACATTCGGAAGGACATTCGGCCAGTTTAAAAAATTCACACCACTTTCGTACATGGAAAACAAACGGAAGCTCATTCAGGCCAGTGTGAATGTCCCATGACATACAATGGCCAGTTTAACAGATCATGACATCGTTTCTTCTTCCTATGATAATACATTGGTGTTATCTGGTAAACTGACATACAATGGCCAGTTTAACAGATCATGACATTGGTTCTTCTTCATATGATAATACATTGGCATATCTGGTAAACTGACATACAATGGCCAATTTAACAGATCATGACATTGGTTCTTCTCCCTATGATAATACATTGGTGTATTTGGTAAACTGATATACAATGGCCAATTTAACAGATCATGACATCGGTTCTTCTCCCTATGATAATACATTGGTGTATCTGGTAAACTGACATACAATGGCCAATTTAACAGATCATGACATTGGTTCTTCTCCCTATGATAATACATTGGTGTATCTGGTAAACTGACATACAATGGCCAATTTAAAAGATCATGACATCCGTTCTTCTCCATAATCTCTGTTAAATTATCATACAATGGCCAATTTAACTGAAAGAAATGCTTCATTTAACGATGCACTCAACACATTTTATTTATGGTTATATGGCATCAGACATATAGTTAAGAACCACACAGATTTTGAGAGGAAACCTGCTGTCACTTCATGGGCTACTCTTTCCGATTAGCAGTAAGTTATTTTTTATTTGCACTTTGCACAGGCAGGATAGCACAAACCATGGCCTTTGTTGAACCAGTTATGAATTACTGGTCGGTGCAAGTGGTTTACACCTACCAATTGAGTCTTGCGGAGCACTCACTCAGGGTTTGGAGTCGGTATCTGGATTAAAAATCCCATGTCTTGAACCAATCCGAAACCTGGACCTACCAGCCTGTAGACTAATGACCTAAGCATGATGCCACCAAGGCCCGTACCAATTTAACAGATCATGACATCGCTTCGTCTCCCTATAATAATAACATTGGTGTATCTTCTATTTCTTCAAGTTTGTGCGAGATGAGGTAGTAAAATGTATCTCATTTCCTTAGCCTAGTTAATGAGATATGTCCCTTTACTGTGATCTATGTCAGTTGTTAATGTCCAACTTCCTTTAGGTGACCATATAATGGGCATCTTGGCTACAGTCAATTTCATAGTAACTGTTTTATATTTTAGTCTGAATATACTAATCAGTTTCCACGTTTGAAAAGGTAGAACAATATATATCTAGGATAATGATCTGAAATAATCATCAACCCGGCTATAAAACCTGCAAAATTGAAAGACAATGGGCAATTGTTTTGAATGGGTCATAATTACTCTTGGCAAGAAATAACAAACCATGTGCTAAAAAAAAGTCGGTTTTTACTGTATAAATTGAATCACTCTTTTGGTGCTAGCACTGGTGTGGGATAAAATCTGTTGGAGGCACAGTGCTCTTTGAAATACCCCTCCCCCATCTCCGCATAGTCTGCCCTTGTCATGGAACAGGCTGTCAGCTGGGGGGATAGAGCAAACTTCCTTGCTCCATACCAGGCATCCAGACTAGGGTTCTCTGAAATATACCATGTGAAATGTCAGTTAAACAAAGCAACACCTTTCATTTTGCTAGGTGGCATGCTTACCCATAAGACTTGGGGTTTTATTTGAAGTTTGTATTAAACATTTCAATATTGTAAGGTGCTTACAGTCGAACCAATTTGAGCATTTTAACAAAAGAAACACAAAATGAAAGTATCTGTGGTATCATCAATGAGCCTTGTAACATACTGACATTATTTATATAGTACACCTCATGTAATAAAATATAATTTTTGTTTTTAATTTTCATATAGTACATCCAATGTAACATACTGCCAAATAAAGATATTATTTATATATATCACCCAATGTCATATACTGACATAAAATATATTATTTATATAGTACACCCATGTGACATACTGACATATAAAGATACTATTTATATAATACATTCTGTGTAACATACTGACATAAGATATTATTTATATACATCCCATATAACAAACTGACATATACAATACATCCTGTATAACATATAAACAGTATTTATATACTGCTGCACTCACTTGCTATGGAAACTGCAAATGTTGACTGGAATGGTCTCATTTCAAGAAGTTCTTTTTCCATTCTGTCTTTGAAGTGTGGAATCCTGGCACACCCTCCGGTCAGAAAGACATTCTACAATGGGTTGCAAATGAAAACAGTGAAAGTAAAAACAAGCTACAGTTATAAGGAGAATAACTAGTTAATGATATCCGTTTTGTCCTGTGACGGTAAGAAGGGGAAATTCTGCAAGGCTTTGCTGAGTGGAATTTCTCATTCTGCCTGAACTGGATAAAGCAGATATTTGATGTCATCTACTAGTTTATTATGTTTATCCTGCAGACTATAAAAATTACGGGAAAAAGCTATTATTTCTGTTATTTCAGCCACATTGTATGATGACATAGAGGACATGTGAGCAATTTTGTAATGAAGGCTATGCATGCGATGTCATATGAGTGATGTCAAAAGTCAAATCCTGAAGAAAAAAAATACATTTTAGTGATTTTAAAGAAATGTACTTGTTCTGGTAGGTGATCAATAATCCCAAAATTGTATACAAGGTTTGGTGTTATTTTTGTACTTTATAGCAATCTCACACATGTGATAGCACTAACAAATGAAAATTGGGTGGTGCATTTTCAATGAAGATCAGTATTTTATAATGCAAAACTTAATGTAATATAAACTAAAATGTCAATGTTGATTTTATTCACACCATCACGTATCAGCTTAACCTGTATGATGTCAAAGTCATTTTATTCACACCATCACATATCAGCTTAACCTGTATGATGTCAAAGTCATTTTATTCACACCATCACGTATCAGCTTAACCTGTATGATGTCAAAGTAATTTTATTCACACCATCATGTATCAGCTTAACCTGTATGATGTCAAAGTCATTTTATTCTCAAACATTCCCAACACAAAATACACTGTAGACCCAGTTAATTCAATCAGTGTCCATTGATGCCAACATTCACTGACAAGTAAGGGGAAGATGAACACATAGACAATAATGTATGAGTTACGAAGAATTACGGATTATCTGTCCAGAGTGAAGTTAATGTTGTCAGTCAGAAAATATATTCTATCATCCTCAGGTATATGGAACATAGCTATCCTATCCATGAAAGAAAGCCATGTAAGAAATGTCTATCTTATATGGGATATCACGCTCTTGCATTTAACATGACGTCATTGATAATATATGACATCATATTAATGTGAGGTGACAGGTCATTAGACAGTTTTAAATTAATATTTTGTTATAAAACCTTCACTTTAAAAGCTATCTTGTTAATTTGTAGTTTTAAAGTTTATTTTATTCAACACATGAAACAAACACGGTAAATACGATAGTGTAGTTTATTTATGATGAAATGGTCAAATAAAAAAGTTACTTGTTCAGCAATCTTTGTTTGTTGGTGTAAAATAGTGCTATATTTACCAAATGAATGAGAGAAAAAGACTCCATCACATATGGTCAAGTGGGATAGAAAAAGTACACCCTCGGTAATGAATGTTTCGATGACCTCGGGTGTACTTTTTTCTGTCCCACATGACCGCATATGATGGAGTCTTATATTCACCCACATCTGACTGCCCATATGGGTAATAAACAGACCACATATGATGGAGTCTTATATTCACCCACATCTGACCGCCCATATGGGTAATAAACAGACCACATATGATGGAGTCTTATATTCACCCACATCTGACCGCCCATATGGGTAATAAACAGACCACATATGATGGGAGTCTTATATTCACCCACATCTGACCGCCCATATGGGTAATAAACAGACCACATATGATGGAGTCTTATATTCACCCACATCTGACCGCCCATATGGGTAATAAACAGACCACATATGATGGAGTCTTATATTCACCCACATCTGACCGCCCATATGGGTAATAAACAGACATGCTCATACCCCAACAAGTTTATTCTGGATGTCTGGCTTGTATTTCTTCAAGATAAAGTTGATCGTTTCAGCGATTCCTGCCTGCTCCATGCCAATCATTGCCGGCTGGAACAGAAGCTCGGGAGCTCTAGAAATATAATACTTAATACTTATGTACTGATGGAAAGAAATAAGGAATCACATTTAACAGAAAGATGCAACAAAAATCCCCATCTACAATATCTGAAGTGAATTGTGTTACTGATATGCAAACTCACATTACTGACATGCAATCTCACATTACTGACATGTAATCTCACATTACTGACACGCAATCTCACTACTGACATGCAATCTCACATTACTGACACGCAATCTCACTACTGACATGCAATCTAACATTACTGACACGCAATCTCACTACTGACATGCAATCTCACATTACTGACATTCAGTTCTACGTTGTTTGTACTTTATACAGACATTATGACACTAATAGTGACTGCAGTGTGGTGCACAGTACCAAGTGTTCTCTTGTTTCTATCTTTTTGTACATACCGGGGGTAGTAACACAGAGTCAGTTAATAGCATAACAGAGTTCATACAACATTCCTAGGACATTCCTCCCTCACAATACTTCATAAAGATGGCTGTGTTTCATTATAATATCATGTGACACCTAGATAATAATAATAACTTGAATCCAGTTTGATATCTCAGAAAAGAAAACTCAAACTATTAAGTGCTATTTCATAATGTAGATCATTTCAAAATGTCGAAAAGCCAATTCATTTTGTTGAGTATATAAGTATGTTCTCTATCAAGGGAGACAACTGTGAATGCTGACCTGATTCTCTCGACAGCCAGGTATAGTCGATAGTATTCAGCGATGTTAAATTCTCCTCCTGGTACAGCACCAAAGTCCAACTCCCTGAAATGTAAAAAAAAAAGTATTTTAAGTAAATAAATCTTCAACTAATCGACATTTCAATTTCAGAACTTGCAATGAAAATAATACACAATCACTGTTCAGGAGCTTTTATCTTTGAAAGTAGGATGCTGTTTGAGAGAAGAAGGTAGCTATATCTGTTCACTGCAGTGAGGTGCATAATTATACGTATTTGGTTTATTTTGTTTAACAATACCACTAGAGCACATTGATTGATTAATCATTGGCTACTGATGTCAAACCTTTAGAAATTATGACACGATCATCAGAGAAAACATGCTACATTTTCTTAATGCAGCAAAGTATATTTTATATGCATTGTCCCACAGATAGAAAAGCCAATACCACAGCCTTTGACCAGTTGTGGTACACTGGTTGGAATGAGAAAAAACACAATCAGTCAAACGGAGTCACCAGTGTGGTTCGATCCTTCGAAGCCAGCACTCAACCGATTGAGCTAAATTGTGCCCCTATTAGTTATAAGTAAGAGTAGGTGCTGGAAAGTGATACTTGCTGCCCATTAATGACCACTCGGTCAGCAAGTGAGATTTTGAATAGGTCTGGTTACGGATTACCTCTGAAACTCTGGGTCGTGCTCGCGAAGCATGTTGTCAATTTCTTCAAGTCTCTCCTCCTCAGCTTCAGAGTCACTGGTTCCCATTTCCGTATTCTAAATAGGAAAAACTAAATATCTGTAAAACATATATAAAAATGCACCACAAAATATTTTCGTCCTGGAATGTTTTTGTTAAAAACTCTTTGAATAATGGATCTATGAAGTTTCTTTTTAGGAGGTGTTGTAGTGTGGTATGATGAATATAAAACATTAAATACAACATTCTACATCGTAATACTGATGCGACAGTACAGTACTAATCATAATAAAATAGGCCGAATTAGATTATTAAATGTATGTAAGGTAATAAAAGTACACCACAAATTTCTTTAAATACCTACAGACTGCCATGTTCACTCACAATTGATTTGTACACATCCCAGTCTGCATCATTCTTTCCAAAAGTATCTTCTTTCTTTGATTTCTTCGAATCTGAAAAGACCCACAACAATTATCAATGGTTAATAATGTACATTAGTTAAAACTTGAGCAGTTAATAAAGTTTTATCTGATGCTTCTAAGATATGTCACATAACAAAAATGCAGACAAAACTATTGACAGCACTGCTCTATCAAAACCTGCTATACTTTTAGTGATGAAAATGATAATAATACAATCTTTATAACAAGACAGTTATCACTGGTATAGCCAGGATTTCATACTGGGGAGCCATCCACACTGTCATGTTAAGGGGGCGACAGGCACATATAAAAGGTTGCAGTAAAAAAAAAAAATGTTTTAATTTGTTGTAACAACACCATTGGAGCACATCGATTAATTAATCATCAACAATTGGATGTCAAACATTTGATAATTCTAACTCATAGTCATCAGAGGAAACCCTCTACATTTGTTCTAGTGCAACAAAGGATCTTTTATATGCACTTTCCGACAGACAGGAAAACATACACCATGGCCTTTGTCCAGTTGTGGTGCACTGGATGGAACAAGGAAAAAACCAATCAGTTGAATAGATCCACCAAGGTGGTTCGATCAGAAAACCTGAGGCATGGCTATGTCAGTGAAAGTTATTGTGAGCTCTTCATCAAAGAACAACCTGTCATATTTGCTTACTCTCAGCCAACTGTGAGATGATCCTCATTCTCTGCTGGGAGGCGTACGTTCGTCTCTTTGCCATGTCAGCTTTTCTCTGCCTTCTTTTGTTTCGAGCATCAACAATTTGCTGAAATTGGCAAGAAAATCATTTGATGAAGATTTGAAAACCACACAAAATTATGCTATAGACATTTGGAAATCATGCAAACTATTCAATACAAATAACACTGACTTGTTATTTATACATTATACTTTGACTTTTTTGCACATCCTTAAGCAACTCAAATTTATTATTAAACATTTTAAAACTGTAATTTCAAGCTGCTGATCACCACACATTTCTTTCATAAACATTTGTATATAACACATATCATCCTACCTGCCGTTTCTGTCGGACCTCGTTCAACCATTCCTGAAAATTGTTAAGCCTCTTTTCTTCCAATCTTTTCTCATCTTCAAGTTCCTAGGATTATCAATAGACTTCAAATTACTTAGGAATTAGTTTTCTCAGAAATAAGACCTAACACCTAAAGTTTAACTTCAAAAGTTGATGCTGTTACAGCTGTAGAAAAAATAACATGAGACATTAAAATGAATGAATGTTCAATGGCATCCATCTGATGTAAAATAAAATTAAACATTTGCTGACATCAAAAACATAATACCCGCAAAATCAAAACATCCCATAAAGTTACATCCTTTGTAAAGTGAACGTGTTTTCACAAAACTTGTTTAGTATTCAAAACACTGTGGACTGCCATTCATTTGTCAATTAATGTATCTTTGATTTACACATATATTGTAAACATCTAGTAATGTTATTAGAAAGTGGGACAACCCAACTTGAAGAAATGTGAGACATTCATTTGGTAATATAAGTAAATGACCTGCTGCTTACTAGAGAATACTATGTGAGCAACCGTTAGATACTGTTTATCTTACGAGTTGTTTAAAAACGTATCCAATGAGCCAAAGCTAGTTGAATACGTCTTTGAACGAGTTTTAAGATATATGGTATCTAACAGACACAAATGTAGTATTCTATTTTTTACATGTATATCTTCAGAAAAAGCTTTAAATAAATGTAAACAACCTTTCTAACTAAAACCTATGTATGGCCCTAGCGCTTAAAGTTATCTTGTGCATCACAGACAGGTCAATTTTAGGTTAACTCATCTAGTGATCAATTTCTAACACACTTTTCTATTGGGTGGTATGTCATTGGTGATCTGGTCATCACCTTGGTGCAGCCAGTCGTATGTCTGTAAAATGTTATCGCACATACATGTGTTAACAAATATGTATTACCAGAAATAACAAATAGTGTTCTCACCAACAGGTGTGTAATAAAATAACATACCTTCTGCCTTTTAGCACGCTGCAAAGCCTGAGCTCTTGCTCGGCCATCGCGAGCACTCTTCAATATCCGCTGACGTTTCTTCATGGCTAGCTGTGCAGTGGTCAACATCTCATCGGGAATATCCAGCAAGTCAAATATAGGCTCTTTGATCTGGAGCAGAAAACGAATACGTAAAACACTGTAGTACCTTGTTTCAGTTTGTTAACTCTACATGTTAACTGATGAAGTGATATTTTCGTGGAATTCCAAAATTTGAATGAGAAAACATAAAGTTAAGTAATTTTATATAAAGAAAGACTATGAAGATTACAGGCACAGTATTATTCTACTTCAGGGGTTATGATATGACTAGAATGTTATAAGGACTCACATCAGGCTGAGGTTCAATATTGAAAAATGACTGGAATATTATAAAGACTCAACTCGGATGGAGTTTGAAGGTGGAGATATGACTGGAATAGTATAACATCTCACCTCGGGTTCTCCAGGTGGAGCAAGCAATGTTGAGTTATGACTGGAATAGTATAAAGTCTCACCTCGAGTTCCCCCAGGTGGAGGCTTAATGCCAAGATAGGACTGGAATAGTATAAAGTCTCACCTCAGGTTCCCCAGGTGGAGGCTTAATGCCGAGATAGGACTGGAATAGTATAAAGTCTCAACTTGGGTGGTGGCTTATGTTGAGACAGGACTGGAATAGTATAAAGTCTCACCTCAGGTTCCTCAGATATGACTGGAATAGTATAAAGTCTCATCTTGGGTGGTGGCTTGATGTTGAGATATGACTGGAATAGTATAAAGTCTCACCTCAGGTTCCCCAGGAGAAGGCTTGATGTTTTGATATGACTGGAATAGTATAAAAAGTCTCATCTTGAGTGGAGGCTTGATGTTGAGATATGACTGGAATATTATAAAGTCTCACCTCGGGTTCCTCAAGTGGAGGCTTGATGTTGAGATATGACTGGAATAGTATAAAGACTCACCTCGGGTTCCTCAGGTGGAGGTTCGATGCCGAGGATTTTGGCATTGGCTCGCTGAATACTGACTGTCAACTTGTTAATGGTGAGCTGAAGCTCTTCAGCCGTCTTCACACCCACATTGTACATGGCTTTCTGAAACAATAGAAGTTTAATAACAGCACATTGGTTTGATAGAGGAACAGTTAGTACACACTTTAGTATAAATGACTGAAGACCATTATACTTTTCACATTATTAGTTTCAATACATTATGTACAAATAAAGTTTTGTCACAATAAAAATAACAAAACATATGTTTTATTCCAATGAATTATTGTTTAAATGGGTTTTTTGTATAGCTAGAGTTTTTACAAAGAATGGGGTCATATATCTTCTCTGATCTCATATTGCAAAAGAGTTGCTATATTGAAGGCACAGGAAATCTCGAATACATATAATTTTCTTACTATTCTTATTGGAATGCAGAATAAACAAATAACCAGTTCCTGCCTTAAAATATCAGCTTTAGCCTACTCAAAATGAAGGGCAAATGCTGCAAGGCTATATTCTAAGCTTTGCAGGATAAAGTTACTGATATCTACATGCAGTAAGCTGTTACTGATATCTACATGCAGTAAGCTGTTACTGATATCTACATGCAGTAAGCTGTTACTGATATCTACATGCAGTAAGCTGTTACTGATATCTACAAGGCAGTAAGCTGTTACTGATATCTACAAGGCAGTAAGCTGTTACTGATATCTACATGCAGTAAGCTGTTACTGATATCTACATGCAGTAAGCTGTTAATGATATCTAGCTGTTAGTGATATCTACATGCAGTAAGCTGTTAGTGATATCTACATGCAGTAAGCTGTTACTGATATCTACATGCAGTAAGC
>JAECMU010002526.1:3100-16359 GCA_016106625.1 Dracogyra subfuscus | reverse complement strand
ATGTTGAAAAGGATGATATTTTTATAATGGTGGTGGCGGCCATCTTGGAATATGGACATATATAATTTTAATCACTATGAAACCAGTAACAGCATTCAAGTAGTAGATATAGACAGTGGTTTCACTTCTTTAAGACCCTTAGTTTCAATGTTATGGTGAAAAAGGTTATTTCTAATAATGTTGATGGCGGCCATCTTGAAAAATACTGTTCCGGGGGTCGTAGGTCGGGCACCTCATTCAATAATGTTTTTGTATGACCTAATTGACAAGTATACCAAATTTGGTGCTTTGGACCAGCGTGTCACGATTTCATCAAAATTTGGAGCTAAGCCACTCCACTATTATGGAATTTTCAAATTTTAATAATATTTTAGATCAGTTAATGTTAGGCNAACTGTCCCATAATTATGTCCATTATTCCCAATAAAAGTGGCTTTTATTGTTGGTAAAATAATCAAATTTATTATCAAATTAGCTGTCACAATGTGTTCTAATAGTGTTGTGAAACAAGACCAGCTTTAACTAAAATTTGACTTTGGCTATAGATTTTAGATGTGTGTGTGTGGGAGAATGGTCCAGCTTATATCACCTGATGTTGGTTTCTACAGACAATATGCACACTCTTTATATGTATAGTATTGTTCGTACAATATCATATCGATATTAACCTCAGTGTTGAATTGTCTTTTCAGCCGACTCAGGAAGTGACAGATTCTGAGACTCTCACCACAAAGATGGATGTAGAGCAAGGGCAGACAAGCGAGACACCTAAACTAGATGACAGCGAATCACAGGACACGATTATTGAGGTAAGATATCAGAGATCAACATAGTTATGTAACACCTAAACTAGATGACAGCGAATCACAGGTCACGATTATTGAGGTAAGATCTCAGAGATCAATATAGTTATGTAACACCTAAACTAGACAACAGCGAATCACAGGACACGATTATTGAGGTAAGATATCAGAGATCAACATAGTTATGTAACACCTAAACTAGACGACAGCGAATCACAGGTCACGATTATTGAGGTAAGATATCAGAGATCAACATAAGTTATGTAACACCTAAACTAGACGACAGCGAATCACAGGACACGATTATTGAGGTACAATATCGTAGATCAACATACATGTAGTTATGTAACACCTAATCTAGACGACAGCGAATCACAAGACACGATTATTGAGGTACAATATCGTAGATCAACATAGTTATGTAACACCTAAACTAGACGACAGCGAATCACAGGACATGATTACTGAGGTACGATATCGGAAATCAACATAGTTATGTAAAACCTAAACTAGATGACAGCGAATCACAGGACATGATTATTGAGGTAAGATCTCAGAGATCAACATAGTTATGTAACACCTAAACTAGATGACAGCGAATCACAGGACACGATTATTGAGGTAAGATCTCAGAGATCAACATAGTTATGTAACACCTAAACTAGATGACAGCGAATCACAGGACACGATTATTGAGGTAAGATATCAGAGATCAACATAGTTATGTAACACCTAATCTAGACGACAGCGAATCACAAGACACAATTATTGAGGTACGATATCAGAGATCAATATAGTTATGTAACACCTAATCTAGACGACAGCGAATCACAAGACACGATTATTGAGGTACGATATCAGAGATCAATATAGTTATGTAACACCTAATCTAGACGACAGCGAATCACAAGACACGATTATTGAGGTACGATATCGGAGATCAACATAGTTTGGTAACACCTAAACTAGACGACAGCGAATCACAGGACACGATTATTGAGATAAGATATCAGAGTTCAGCATAGGGAGAGGGAGGGAGTGGGGAGAAGAGTGAGACAAAGAGGAGGGAGAAGTAGAGATGAGAGAAAAATGGAGGCGGAGGAGAGAGAGAAGGAGGGGATAGACAGAGACAGACACACACGGCTCACATTGGAACAAAATTTGGTTTAGCCAATTTTTGTCAGAAATTGTATTGAATTTCTTTGAATATTATTAAAATGTGGTTAATTTAATGAATAATTTATTAGCCCAAAACTAAATCCTGTAGCCACTGTGTATGGAAGGTGAGCCCTGAGATTGATAAGAAAGCCAGTAATTGTGTTAGTTTTTCTGTCATCATTTTCCAAAGCTGTTTTCTGCAGGACTCCAGCAGTAAGCCGGATTCGGACGACGCAGAGAAAGCCGACACTCCAGCAGCTCCTGATCTGACGGCCGCACCAACCCTGCAGCAGGATGGGAAACCACCGTCGTCCGAGGAGATGTCGCAGAACCAGAAAGATAACAGTCCACCAGCCCTAGAGAGAATCAAGATGGACCAGACGCCAGACGAACGTTAGTCAATATCAGACAGATGTTAGTGTCTATATCAGACAGATGTTAGTGTCTATATCAGACAGATGTTAGTGTCAATATCAGACAGATGTTAGTGTCTATATCAGATGTTAGTGTCTATATCAGACAGATGTCGGTGTCTCTATCAGATGTTAGTGTCTATATCAGACAGATGTTGGTGTGTGTATCAGATGTTAGTGTCTATATCAGACAGATGTTGGTGTTTATATCAGACATGTTAGTGTCAATATCAGACAGATGTTAGTGTCAATATCAGACAGATGTTAGTGTCAATATCAGACAGATGTTAGTGTCAATATCAGACAGATGTTAGTGTCTATATCAAACAGATGTTAGTGTCAATATCAGACAGATGTTAAAGTCAATATCAGACAGATGTTAGTGTCTGTATCAGACAGATGTTAGTGTTTATATCAGACAGATGTTGGTGTCTATATCAGACATATGTTAGTGTCAATATCAGACAGATGTTAGTGTCTATATCAGACAGATGTTAGTGTCAATATCAGACAGATGTTAGTGTCTATATCAGACAGATGTTAGTGTCAATATCAGACAGATGTTAGTGTCAATATCAGACAGATGTTAGTGTCAATATCAGACAGATGTTGGTGTCTATATCAGACAGATGTTGGTGTCCATATCAGACAGATGTTGGTGTCCATATCAGACAGATGTTGGTGTCAATATCAGACAGATGTTAGTGTCAGTATCAGACAGATGTTAGTGTCAGTATCAGACAGATGTTGGTGTCAATAGCAGACAGATGTTAGTGTCAATATCAGACAGATGTTAGTGTCTATATCAGACAGATGTTGGTGTCCATATCAGACAGATGTTGGTGTCAATATCAGACAGATGTTAGTGTCAGTATCAGACAGATGTTAGTGTCAGTATCAGACAGATGTTAGTGTCAGTATCAGACAGATGTTAGTGTCTATATCAGACAGATGTTAGTGTCAGTATCAGACAGATGTTGGTGTCCATATCAGACATATGTTAGTGTCTATATCAGACAGATGTTAGTGTCAATATCAGACAGATGTTGGTGTCTATATCAGACAGATGTTGGTGTCTATATTAGACAGATGTTAGTGTCAATATCAGACAGATGTTAGTGTCTATATCAGACAGATGTTAGTGTCAATATCAGACAGATGTTGGTGTCAATATCAGACAGATGTTAGTGTCTGACAGATGTTAGTGTCAATATCAGACAGATGTTAGTGTCAATATGAGACAGATGTTAGTGTCTGACAGATGTTAGTGTCAATATCAGACAGATGTTAGTGTCAATATCAGACAGATGTTAGTGTCAATATGAGACAGATGTTAGTGTCTGACAGATGTTAGTGTCTATATCAGACAGTTGTTAGTGTCTATATCAGACAGATGTTAGTGTATATATCAGACAGATGTTAGTGTCTATATCAGACAGATGTTGGTGTCAATATCAGACAGATGTTGGTGTCTATATCAGACAGATGTTGGTGTCCATATCAGACAGATGTTGGTGTCCATATCAGACAGAGGTTAGTGTCTATATCAGACAGAGGTTAGTGTCTATATCAGACAGATGTTAGTGTCTATATCAGACAGATGTTAGTGTCTGTATCAGACAGATGTTGGTGTCTGTATCAGACAGATGTTAGTATCAATATCAGACAGATGTTGGTGTCACTATCAGACAGATGTTAGTGTCACTATCAGACAGATGTTAGTGTCACTATCAGACAATATCAGACAGATGTTCGTGTCAATATCAGACAGATGTTGGTGTCTATATCAGACATATGTTAGTGTCTATATCAGACAGATGTTGGTGTCTATATCAGACAGATGTTGGTGTCTGTATCAGACAGATGTTGGTGTCTGTATCAGACAGATGTTGGTGTCTGTATTAGACAGATGTTAGTGTCAGTATCAGACAGATGTTGGTGTCTGTATTAGACAGATGTTGGTGTCTATATCAGACAGATGTCGGTGTCTATATCAGACAGATGTTAGTGTCAGTATCAGACAGATGTTGGTGTCAATATCAGACAGATGTTAGTGTCAATATCAGACAGATGTTGGTGTCTATATCACAGATGTTGGTGTCAATATCAGACAGATGTTGGTGTCTGTATCAGACAGATGTTAGTGTCAATATCAGACAGATGTTAGTGTCAATATCAGACAGATGTTGGTGTCAATATCAGACAGATGTTAGTGTCAATATCAGACAGATGTTGGTGTCTATATCACAGATGTTGGTGTCAATATCAGACATATGTTCGTGTCTATATCAGACAGATGTTGGTGTCTATATCAGACAGATGTTAGTGTCAATATCACACAGATGTTAGTGTCAATATCAGACAAATGTTGGTGTCTGTATCAGACAGATGTTAGTGTCAATATGAGACAGATGTTAGTGTCTATATGAGACAGATGTTGGTGTCAATATCACACAGATGTTGGTGTCTGTATCAGACAGATGTTAGTGTCAATAGCAGACAGATGTTAGTGTCAATATCAGACAGATGTTAGTGTCAATATCAGACAGATGTTCCGGGGTTCTAGAATTTGTTTAACATTCACTTGCCATTGGGCCAGTGGATTTGAAAATTCATTGGCCATGGTGAAAAATTCACTTGCCCAATTTTAACTGTTGATAAAAAAATATAAAAAACAGTATTTTAAAATAATTTACTGTTTAATGTATCAGGTACATTTTGCATACTGAGATCATATGTAAATATTTGTCAACAACACATAGGCTCACTTTATGGTTTGTTTAGAGAAAAAAACAAACATACAAAAAAGAAAGGAAACAAGAACCTTTGTTAACAAAGTGTACATGTATTACAGTTAAAGGCTTACACACTCATCTCCCCCACACACACCGCTCACATACAACATACAAAATTAGTAATTTTTCAGTATAGGTACTTTGTTATATTTACTTATTTCATGATGTTGTGTAATTAGGTTTTTTGGGGGTTTTTTTTGTTGCAATTTATGTGATATTTTATAAATTAAATTAATAATTTACACATTAACTGTTTTGCAACAGAAATGGTGACATGCAACCATTAAAAACTAATGAAAGACTGATTACCGTTTTGCATTTTACGCTTGCACTGTACTACTATTAACATTAGAGTAACAAATCTATGGGTACCAGTTCAAACGTTAGTTTTTTCAGTGTTTACACTTTATAACTTGAATAAAGTAGGTATACCGATGTCATCAATGGGTCAAAGATTACTGTGATTGCAAATCGAAAGAAAATAACTTGTACTATGTAGATGTTTCTTTTGTTTTCCTACGATCCAAGCATTGTAGATTTGGTTGTCTTTTTGGGGGTTTTTTTTTTACCACTTGCCATTGGGATCTCACAAAGTAACTGTTACTAGCCTGAATCCAAAAACCACTGGCCTAGGGCATCGGGCCATCATATTCTAGAAGCCCTGATCATGTTAGTTAATAACAGACAGACATTAGTTGGTAACAGATAACCGTTAGTGCTAATAACACATGTTAGTTGATAACAGACATTAATTGATAACAGACAGATGTTAGTGTTAATAACAGATGTTAGTTGATAACAGACATTAATTGATAACAGACATTAATTGATAACAGACAGATGTTAGTGTTAATAACAGATGTTAGTTGATAACAGACATTAATTGATAACAGACATTAATTGATAGACATTAATTGATAACAGACATTAATTGATAACAAGACAGATGTTAGTGTTAATAACAGATGTTAGTTGATAACAGACATTAATTGATAACAGACATTAATTGATAACAGACATTAATTGATAACAGACAGATGTTAGTGTTAATAACAGATGTTAGTTGATAACAGACATTAATTGATAACAGACATTAATTGACAACAGACAGATGTTAGTGTTAATAACAGATGTTAGTTGATAACAGACATTAATTGATAACAGACATTAATTGATAACAGACATTAATTGATAACAAGACAGATGTTAGTGTTAATAACAGACAGACATTAGTTAATAACAGATAACCGTCCGCAGTTTTTGTAAGTGGAAAATCAACACCCCTAAATAACTGATGAACATTAGTTTTAATAATAGACAAAGGTTACTTTTGGTAATAGACAAATGTTAGGTTTAACAACAAATGTTATTTACATTAGTTTTAATAACCGACTAATGTTACTAATAGGCGAAAGTTAGTTTGAATGAAAAGACGTTATTTACATTAGTTTTAATAACATATGTTAGTTATTTTACTTTAAGAACATTTAATCATTAGTGTTAATAACAAATGTTAGTTATTGTTGTTTAAGAACATTTAATTGTTAGTTACATTAGTTTTAATAACATATGTTAGTTATTTTAGTTTAAGAATATTTAAAAGTAATTTATAAATCTAAGAGGTGGTTATTCCATTGTGTTTCCCCCAGGTTTTTGTACAGCAAATTGTGGGGTGGGTTGTTTTTTTCGGTAGGGGGGTATTTAAGAAAATAAATTTACATATAAATAACCAACAATTTCGGCTTTATTTATTTTCAGAAGAGCAGACATCAGAAAAACCCTGCCCACCTTCAGAGACATCTAGTGTCAGTGATCAGAGTCAGGAGAAGACAACTCTGTCTGAAGAGACAACGGAAGATGAAGCTAAAGAAACTGAGAAATCTGACGTGTAAACAAGATGAATTTGTAGTTGATCTCGATGACTTTCAGCTAAATGAGTGAAGCTCATGGATTTTTAATTGCTCTGAATCGCCGAGGTGGTCGAGTGATGGACTTTAGCAGACTCGAGAGTAACTAACAGGAATTCATGTTACACATTTTTAATTCTTCTGAATGAGTTGAACCTACAAACTTTGGATTTAGCTGAATTACTGAGTTTTTTAAAATAACCAAATTCAGCTGAATACCTGCATGTAATGAATGGCCTGAGTTTAGTTGAACGACGGACTCGAACGACTACAGGTAGTTGAAAGACTCGATTTAGTTGAACGACTACAGTTAGTTGAAAGACTCAATTTAGTTGAATGACTGAATTTTATTGAATGACCAAGTTCAGTTGATATTTCAAATACCATCTCATGTCCTGCCCCTTACTTTTAAATGCCAAATGTTGCTGTTTTCATCTGCAGACTATGTTGGAATTATCAAATGTTTTACATCCAATAGCAGATTGTTACATTGCGTCTTGCCATCACGAATACACTGTACTTACATCACATGATGTCGTCTTTTCTCTAGCAACTTTATTTCTCATCCAATTTTCACGACACTTAATATATAGGAATAGGATCAGGACATCTTGAATCGTGAGGTCATTTTCAGCTTGTATATTAATTAATGTGCTCTAGTGGTGTCATTAAGCAAAACAAACTTTTAACTTTATGTTGGCCCCTCCTAGATCTAATTGGTCAGAGCAGCATAACTGGTATATTATTTTGTCTGGAAAAGTGCATATAGAAGATCCTGTTCTGCTAATGAAAGAATGTAGCAGTGGTCACTATTACATTGTATGACCATTTCAGTCATCACTATATTACATTGTAGGACTATTTCAGTCATCACTATATTACATTGTAGGACTATTTCAGTCATCACTATTACATTGTATGACTATTTCAGTCATTGCTGTATTACATTGTATGACTATTTCAGTCATCACTATATTACATTGTAGGACTATTTCAGTCATCACTATTACATTGTATGAATATTTCAGTCATCACTATTACATTGTATGAATATTTCAGTCATCACTGTATTACATTGTATGAATATTTTAGTCATTGCTATATTACATTGAGTGAATATTTCAGTCAACGCAGAATGACACTGTATGAACTATACATTATCAGTTGCCAAATTGGCAACAAAATGTACCGGACCAAATGAAAACCTGTGGGTTCAAACATGACAAAGAATAAGTATAAAATAATTGTCCAGGACGGCAGGCAAAACCATCTCCAAGCCTGTGGTGATGTTAACCAGCAAAAAATTGTTGTGATGGCAATATTTCGATCCCTGATTATGTGAATAAATGAGGTCATCACATTTTATTCTAAGTGGGTTTTTTATTTTATGAACTTGTATTTATGAGCATACAGGCACCTATTTATGGTTATACAGACACCTATATATGAGCATACACACACTTATTTATGAGTATACAGACATCTATGTATCAGTATACAGATACCTATTTAAGAGCGTACAGTCACCTATTTATCAGTTTACAGACACCTATTTTTTAGCATACATACACCTATTTATGAGCGTACAGTTGCCTATTTATGGTTTTACAGACACCTATTTATGAGCATACAGTCGCCTATTTATGAGCATACAGACACCTACATGTATTTATGAGTATATATGGACCTATTTATGAGCGTACAGACACCTATTTATGTTGAAAAAACCGAATGAGGTGGGTGGGGTGGGTGTAGGTTATAGAACCAACAGGAGGTCGATATATGTTCTAGCTGCAACACACAATGGCCATTTTTGTGCCAGCATGTGCAACTTTGAATGGTGTAATGCAAAAAAACAACAACACGAAACCCCCCTCCCCATCCCTTAGAGTAATAAAGCGCTTTCTTGATGCATGGTCAGTTTGGGATTGATCCCCGTCAGTGAGCCCATTGGGCTATTTCCAGCCAGTGCACCACGACTGGTACACCAAAGGCCGTAGTATGTGCTATCCTGTGTATCGGATACCGGGGTAGTGCATATAAAAGATCCCTTGCTGCCAATCGAAAAGAGTTGCCCATGAAATGGTGACAGTGAGTTTCCTCCTTCAGTATATCTGACGCCATATAACTGTAAATAAAATGTGTTGAGTGCATTGTTAAAACATGTTCTCCACCACCCCCCCCACCCCCTCCTTATTTACTACCTGAAATGGGGCGGGGGGTGCCTAAGAATTAGTGTGGACCACCAATTCTGAATCACTTTTGTCTGTATTCTCGGTGAACCCTTGCCCACTCTGTCCAATGTTGATGATGTTTTTTACATTCAAACCCCACTTTACTCTCAATAAACTTCTTTCACATTCCACTGCGCATGTGCACGTTGCTAGGTTACTTGAGGACGCAAATTGCGAGTTCTTGCGACATCTCGCCAAAATAATCCTACCTGCAATTTTTGGGCCAAGAGCAATGGGATGCCACGACGATTTTAATGTTACTGCAAACGCAAACATTCCTACACAGACCGGTCTGTAGAATACGATCTATCTATCTATCTATATAGATGATAGATAGATATGTTACAGTCAATCTGTGAAATCGGTCATTACGCGTAATGCCTAAAAAAAATCAGTCACTTCGCGAAGGTCCCGTGACCACCAGGCAATACGAGAAATGACTGAAAAACCCAGGCATTACACGAAATGACTGAAAATCATGACCAGACATTACACAGAATGACTAAAGTGATTCACGTCTTATTACTGACACTTGTATACAGGCTTTTGGTCTTAAAAGTTGATAAAATCACATTTTAAGAACAAACAAGGAAATGACTGAAAATAATACCACACCACACAAGTCTTAATGTAACACTTTATTTAAACTCGAATCAAATCATTTCAGAAGTTGTAGTAAAATAGATGAAGATGAAGTTGAATATTAACCAAGTAGTCGGTGTCAAATTATGAAAATAACATATTGGTATAGAAAGATCACTTGTTTTTGCACACAAGGCTACCATGACAACGGCTAGAACACTGAATTTTGTTTTTGAAACATTTGCATCGATTGGACTCGCATCTCTTAGAACCAGCACATTTACACCTAACGTATCCCATGGATTCATGATTAACAGCTTGGCGCACGGTCACTAACTTCGTCTGGTTTACATCGGCATCGGTAAGTAAACGCTGGGGGCACAAATCAAACTGAGTGCCTGTAAACTTCCCTGTTAGAATCCCTGCTTTCACACAAATTGTGTACATATCGTTCTCATCACGGTCTATGATTATTCCAAGAATATGTTGTGGGTCACCGCGTCCCCTATACACAAGAGGGATAGGTACAGCTACGTTGTCTCCCACCTGTCCACTTGTTAGCTCCAGTTTACTTCTCTTAACCATACGCTCATCTGGGAGGAACTCGCACCATTTCTCTCATTTAAGATACTGTCTATACGAGCGTTGAGTAAATCAGCTGAGACAGTAATTGGAGCAGGACTCGTCAAAGGTGGACCACCATACTCTGGTGTTGAATCTAAAACTAAATCAGTTGTGGCTGAAAGCACTTGCATTTCAGGGTCAGGTCCACTGTTCCACTCATCTGGTTCCTGACTAGTGTTTGGCATGACTTCATGACTGCTGCTGGGTGCTGGTTCCTGACTGGTGCTTGGTTCTGATTCGTGTATATCAGCAGCAGTATGTTCTAGGACGATTGGTACATTGGACATGGCAGATATCCTCACTTTGCATCCGTACAACTACTTCTGTTGGCAAAGACGACGATGTTAAGCCAACTTTGGTTTCACATCCAAACATGGCAGCATATGGTGATCTCTGTATGACCAATCATTTGTGTCATTATCTCCTATCCATGAAAGAAGCATATCCTTGATATCACCATTTGCCCTTTCCACAGACCCCTGACTTTGAGGGTGTCGAGGTGGTCTTGATAGACAAAAATCATCATAGGACTCTGGCATTATGTACTGGTTACAACAGTTGAACTTATGAGTAAACCCCACAAACATGTTTAGTTTAATAAAGATGAAAGTCATATGGTGTTTTAATCACATATTTGTACTAAGGGATTAGAAGAGGCCACTGCAAGGAGTAGAAGAGGACACTGCAAGTAGCCATGTCCATTTGCTTATAAACACAAAGCAAGGCTAGGTTTGTGAATAAACCAGCGAACCATTACAAAACCAAACCAAAAGCCCGTATACAAGTGTCAGTCATAAGACTTGAATGACGTTATTCATTCTGTGTAATGTCTGGTCATTATTTTCAGTAATTTCGTATAAAGCCTGGGATTTTTTAGTCATTTCGCGTATTGCCTGGTGGTCACAGGAACTTCGCGAAGTGACTGATTTTTTAAGGCATTACGCGTAATGACTGATTTCACAGATTGACTGTAACATATATATATAATTAAATTTAAAAAAACACCTAATTATTCCATCTGTTTTCATCTGTTTTGTTATTTTAAACTGTCTCATTTTACAAACACAAAGTCAGTTTGAAGATATTTTCGCTTGTTAACTTTGCTCCATGTAAATATTTTAACGTATCCATTTTTCTGAACGACATAACGGAGGACCAGACAATCACAGATGACGTCACGGATGACCTCTCCGTCACGTCATAACTGGATAATACAGTTTGTCTCAAAAGCACACACATAAACTCTTTATGTCACATGCGACACAATCTAATTAAAATTAGCTCCACTTTTACATGTGGATATAACAGCAGCCTGTTTGAGCTGATGTCCAGTTGATCTTTCTTTCCACCAATCAAAACTTTACTTGCAAAATCATGCCAGTGATTTGAAAACATCCGGGATTATGCTGAGGGTACATACGAAATGATTCGGGTGAATTAAAAAGTATGTCGGAAAACAAATTCAATATAAACTTTTATATAAAATTCGTTTCAAGACGAAACATTCCAAGTCTGGAGCTCGAGTAAGACGTGTTTGTTTCGCTTGTGCACACTGCACGTGTTTTCGCGGATCGACTTGGGGATTCTTCATTTTGTTGCTTTTGTCAGCGAAATGAAGTTTATACTAGGATGTATGCGGCCATTGGAACTGATTAAATGCTGGAACGCTTCTTGTTTTGACAGTCTGCACCACCAGGTTGGATTCTTTTTAGCGAGATTCCTTGCCTCCACGGCCTTTCTGTAGAACGCCACGGTTGTTCGTGTTTAGTCTCTACATGTCCGAGCCTGTGCCAGTAGCACTGGAAGATTGACCGCCACACGTTAAGAAGAAGGAAGCGGGGTCGGCCCCTACTACTCTTTTCTAGACTTTACTTTGCTTTATAGTGATACCATCTCCTATCTTCCGGAGTCGGGCCTATCCGCACCACTATACCAACCCATGACGATTGGACTATACCCTAGTCTGATTCTCTCGTTCAGACGGATCCGGGTTCTCAAGATCTGTATTTCAGCACAGCACTACACCTTCAACCTCTAATGACTGTCATTCTAGGGTTTTTCTTGACGGGATCCAACCCATCTTGTCCTTATAAGTTGTGCACCCAAACAGCCTGAACAAGGCCACTCACGTGGACATATCGATCGGATTTTAAATTTTTAGATCTGCGTTAAAATGTAAGAAGTAGGTGGACAAACTATTTTCATGTGAAATCCGTTCACGTGCTATTTTATGAAATTCACCCAGTTCATTCCTTTTTCGTAAGATCTTGTGAACCCAAAGTGTCTTGGTTTTCTTCAACCACGTCTCTGTCTGAGCACCAACAATAGCAGAAGTAACATCCCCCATCTTTACATTTTCTAACCTTCGCCATGATGGTTTACGCGTAAAAATTATAAAGTTGCTATTATTTACGTAAAAAAACACATAAAAAACCCCACTAACAACAAAACAAAACAAACAAGCAAAACAAAACAAACAAGCAACAAAAACACCGTAAGGTTTTCCACGCTGTATGTAATTAAAAGCACTGTGTGGTTTATCGCTTTACGTTTGCCGCCCTCCATTATCGCTCTCCAATGTAATTGAGCCTTAATGTTATTCTGGTCCAGGGAGCGCAAGATAGCCCAGTGTTAGACGTCTGATGCGCGGTCTGTCTAGGATCGAACCTCGAAACTAGTCTATAACCGCCACTTCAGTATTCACATATTGTTGGCATCGGCTTGTAACCTCCCCTCCCCCCCC
>JAECMU010002499.1:0-11894 GCA_016106625.1 Dracogyra subfuscus | reverse complement strand
CCCCCCCCCCCGACACACACACTACATGTCGTTCCTACGGACCTGCTCATGTGATACGGGACTGGCATTAAATATTATAGCCAGAATAGTGATGTAAGTCCGGAGGTAGCCCGAGGGTTACCAGTCATATCGTCCCCGGGTCAAGTTTCTCTTTGTCTTCCATGGTCATGGTTATAGGGTTTAACGTGCACATTCAGAACAAGCTGTTGTAGCGCATACCTGTCGTGGTCGCAAGTGCTTCCGTAGCAAGCTCTTTCGTCTAGGACAGGGAGGGGGAAGGGGTGATTCTCTTCACGCTTACGACTTGGCGCAAGGAGCACCGAAGACCGGCTGTGGCTGCCTGAGGTAGAGGCGGAAGATACTTTTGAATTTCTCAGAAGGATAATTAAACCAAAAAGTTGAAGTAATTTTTCGTGTTAATACCGAAATATTGCTAGTACTTGAACGCTAATTTAGACGGTTCGGCCGACAATTTAAAGGGTGTCGGTTTTTTTAAATTTAAGCCTAAACGTACCGACCTATACGAACCTAGGTTGTTAAGGCTCTCATGGTAGCGGTTTGGCGTCGAAGTTTGGAAACTGCTAGAAACTAATACTGTATCACTACAGGACGCTCAGGTAGTGGCTGTCGAAGACCCTGCGCAATGCCTTGTGGACAAATCCGTTTGGGTGCTTTTCGGTGGATGAGCACTTGTTTGAATTGTCCGCTGTGAAGAGTGGTGACCATGTGACGAAAGTCACCACGCTCTCGGTTCCTGAACCCGCGGATGTCGCATGTGCCCCTTTGATGATAGCACAAGGGGGGGTCAACATCAGGAGCCGAATTCTTTTTCAGGAGCCATCTGTTTTTAGAAGTAGGGTCAAGGCAGTGCAAGTATGGTGCAATATCATATTGTTCTACACATAGTGCGCGTCACCCATACTGACTAGGTCAGATCACTCTATAATAAATACACGATACCCTTTTAAATCGGATATTGTTTGGCAATGACTTCTTGAATAATTAGAACAAGTGTTATTCCAGTGCACAGTGTGGTGCAATGTCTAATTGTACTATAAATGAAGTACGCATCACCCCAACTGCATGGCTAGGTCTATTCGGACCACGCTGTGGTAAATTCACGCTATGGGCCGAACCGGGTCACGAGTACTCAGCTTATTGTATTGACATTGACATGACAATACTTTATTTACTCTCTGGCGGTTGCACAACGGCATAGGAGGAATATATACATACTATTTCTATAAACACGTGACAAGATGAAAGAGAAATACAAAAGTTAAATCACAATGACTGTGAATTAATTCCTATGAACCTTTGCATACAACATAAAGCTGTGAATATTCATAAAAATACAAATATATAAACTGTTTAGCTGATAGAACTAGTTAAAATTGTTATTGGTAAATTAATGTTCAATATATGTATAAGTGTGCTACTGAGGATTGGGGATGTGATATATCAAGGATGTTTAAATGCATTCATAATTACTTTTATAAACTTTGCTAAATTCTTTAGTGTACTGATTCGTTTGTTTTGCATTAGTTCTTTGAATTTATAAGTACTTGATCGAGTATAGTAATTGGGATGTAAAAATTTAGTCCTAGAATTACTACAAAAAGTGGCAAATGAAAAGATAGTGGAACTCATCACCAATTTCATTTTCATTGCACAGGGTACAAATTCTATTTTCTAATGAAATATTATTCCAGCGTCCTGTTTCTACCAGATAATGGCTTCGTAGATAATAAGGTCACATTCAGACGTGCTGCAACATGTTTTCTGTACGCCAGTTAAATGTGTAGAAAAGACAGCAGTGATCGAATTTATTTTAAAGAGAACGTTTAACCTGGTCATACTTCTGTGGGCACTCTCAATCTCAATCTCAATTCTACATCATTACTATTCTCGATTAACAGGTGTGATATATTTTGAAGGTATGGCTGGCAAACAAACATTTCTGGACACTGTGACATCCCTAGAAGAGCTATGGTTTGATACCTGCAATTGGTGCGGTCAATTTAAATGTCTATTACTTGGCAAACACTTTTGTGAGGGCTTTTCAACAAAAGGTCGGGGATGTAAACAATGTCACAGATCATTACATGAGCGGTTTTATAGTGAACAGGTCAACCAGTGTGACAGCTGTGTACACCGGCGACAGAGATATGAGGAGAGGAGAAGCCAGGTCGGTCGAGAACGGGTAGAAGCACTAGAGGGTTCAGTCTCTACTACTACACTGTCTCCCAACCAGGGGAATGATGTAGACATTTTACAGTTTTTAAGTGATGACAGACCCATATCTTTTCCTTATTACAAGATTTCTTAACGGAGAAAAAAATTAAATCAATTAAGTTTGATGAAAATAATTATTCCATTATAGCCGAACCAGTACTAAGAAGTACTAATTTTATTACAAATAATGTTTTAGAAGTAGATTAACAGATGGCTGAGGCCTTTCAAAAATTACACTCTGCGTCATAATAATTTCACCCTCTACTCTGCTGCCAATGCCAAAGTTTTAGGTAAAATGAGGGACGAGCTAGAGGGATCTGTCATGTAAGAGTTTGTTGGTCTTAGACCCAACATGTATTCAGTCTTCTGTGAAGGGAAGGAGAAAAACCCAGCTAAAGGTGTTAGCAAAACTGATAAAAAAAAGGCCCTGAGACATAATATGTATAAGAAATGCCTGTTTGAACATTCCCAATTGAGACATAACATGAACACTATCCAAAACGTGAAGCATCAGCTTTTTAGTATAGCCACCAATATACGTGTATCTGCAAACGATGGCAAGCGCTATGTTCTTGAAGATGAAATCCATACTCTAGCCCATGGACACTACTGTACTCGTCCTGGAATCCTTGGTTAGGCTCTAAACAACATGTGCATACTATTTTATATTGTAAATAAGAACCACTTCATACCTTTGTCATGTTTATTTTGTACAACTATGATAACTGGCTGTGAGTGTTGTAATAAATACGAGAGGTTACAATAAATTTGATGTCAATATACCTTCTTCTTTCTTTTCTTTGATTGATAGATGGATATAAATATGCATGTTCATGCCCGATAGTTACATCTAGAACATACATTTTGAGGTGAGGTCTTGAGATTCTCTGGACGATAGAGGACTTATGTTACTTGTGACTCACTTTTCTTGATGTGTTATAAGAACAAGACATGTCATCATTACATGAAATTATATTTTATTTCCACAAACATATAAGTAAAGATACATATTTTATCATATCGAGACTATGCAATAACACAATATTTACTCAGCGTCTGTATCATTATCACTTTGTTCATCTTCCTCAACCTCAGTTATGTCCACGTGCGATAGTATGTCTTTTACAATGGGCTACATCCACAACTACATCTTGGTAGAGAGTACATCGGTATCTGTCTCAAGGTCCATAGTCTTGACTTTAGACAATATGGTTTTGAACAAGTGTGCCTCTCTGAAGTAAGTCACAAATTGTAGAGCTTGAATCATTCGCTTGAGGAAAGTATTTTAGCAACATGTTTCTATCTTCGATACTTTCAGACTTGCCCTGGTCTTCAAAGGTTTCTCTTTTTGCTTTGATGTTTTCTATATAGTTTTTTAGGGTGAACGTCCACATCTCTGTTAAACCAGCCATTTCCCATTCTTTGTATTCCACTTTGGAATCCGTCGTGTCAGTATCTATACATTTGTCATCCAGCCTGGCTCGTTTTCTTAACGGTTCGCACCCATTTTCTGGACACCAGATTTTTATATGACGTTGAAAATCATGAGTATTCTCAAACAAAAGACCACACTCGTCGCAAGAAGGCATTTCTGAAGTATCTTCTCTCTCACTACAATTAAATTCACTGCCAACTTTACGGATTCACCTACAATTGCACTGCAGTGGTCAATTCAAGAGGTGGTCATACCCGTTATTTAATGTGTGTTTTTTTTTTAACTCCTACCACACTTGGTCAAAATTTCTCCCAGTTTCTGTTAACCTATGAGCATGATTTTTGCACCAAACGATGCATCTCGGAACACTCTTTAAACGCTTGTATATCAATTATTCCCCATGTTTGTTTTCATCAAGTTATGTTCAAGCAAAGTTAGCAAAGGTTTCTTATTTTGTTCAGTATATATATGCGCGTTCATGCTCCAGTTGCTGGCCCTTTGGTACTACTGAATCGTGGAGTAGTCGTCGACTTATTCCTTTAGTTCTGACGTTAATGAAGTTTCCTATTTCTATTATTGTTTCTCAGATAGTGTGCAATATCTTTCTTTTACAGAAAAGAAAATGTACAATATTTGTTGTGCTCAACAAAAATATTTACGAACACGTCTTGCGGACACCACGAAAAAGGGTCTCAATGAAGATTGACTCGTTAAAACGGAATCATAATAAAGTTTTGATATTTGCAAATAATATGCACGTGTTTGTGTATGAACGGACGTGTACATTAATTTGACTAAATGACTAGCTGCGATTTTCTGTGCCACTTATTGCATTATTACCTACGACCTCCGCTGTAGTCCAGTGATCGATTCCCGTCGATGAACCCATTGGGCTGTTTCTCGCTCCATCCAGTGCACCACGACTGGTATATAAAAGTCCCTGGTATGTACTAGTCTGTGTCTGATGGTGCATATAAAAGATCCCTTACTGCTAACCGGAAAGAGTAGCCCATGAAGTGCGGACGGCAGGTTTCCTCCGTCAATATCTGTGGTCCTTAGCCATATAACAGTAAATACAATATGTTCGTGCATCGTTAAATAAAACATTTACTTTCTTCCGTTGTAATCAAAAGAAAGCCCTCCAAAATAATTCATACTAGCGTGTGTGTGTGTGTGTGTGTGTATGTGCGTGTGTGCGTGGACTTATTGGGCTTTTCTTGTTGCAGGCAGTGCACCACGACTGGTCTATCAAAGGCCGTGGTATGTGCTATCCTATCTGTGGGATTATGCATATAAAAAACCCTTACTATTTCTCTCACTGTCAACATGACACCCAGTAGCCGATGATTAGTAAATCAATACGTTCTAGTGTTGTCAGTGAACACAACTTGTCCTGGAGTGTCGTTAAACATTCATTCATTCATTAAACAAAACAAACTTTTATAACGTTACTATAAAAAAAACACACCAAAAAACCCAAACATTTGAAGATGTTAAATCAGTTTAGTACAATGTCATATCATTCTAACAAAGACGTTGTTTCATTAAGAGTTATGATGTCCAGGGATTCGTGGGGGCATTCAAAAGGTTTTATTGGTATCCACTAAACACGATGTACCACTAACAAAAATTATAGCTCATGAAGTGACGGACATGACAGCTTTGGTGGGAGTACTCGTGATGGTAGCCCCGGATGGCTCAGGATAGGTTCACCTTTCGCGAACACCTAGTATCATCACTGTTCCTGCACCGATTCATAAATACATATGAACAAATCTGTACTTATTTTATGGAGCTATCCGAAATTACTTTTAATTTAGTAAACTAGCCTGGAGTGACAGTCCTCTTGTGACCGTGCAAGAGAGACTAAATATCTAGTAGAGAATCTCCTCGGGAGTGGCTGTTGTATAGATGAGGCACTAGACAGAAATGCCAGTTCAGCATTGTCGAGATATGGCCTTAATTATGTATAACCTTTGCTTAGGTCCTTGCCAATGGCAGATGATATTCTGAAACATTTTTAATTAATAACACATGGTCTTCTAATCAAAATAAACATTTAGTGGTTATTCTTGCTATTTGAAGGTAACATGTTAATTTTGTCCTATCTTTCCCTTTACTTTCATGATCCATGTATTGAGATTTAATTTAGAGTATTATATTAGAGGGCACAACCGAACTAAACCATTGCCATACTTTAAGGAAAGAAAGTGCACTATTACTTATGAACAATTGCGTTTTGTGACACTTAGGCCTGCCACAGCCTTCATATAATGTTCATTCAACTGAGTGTACAACTGATATGGAGTTTTGGACAATATTCTTAAGCCTAGTTAAGTAGTATAACCTAGATTGTATAAGATTTATATATTATATGTAAGTAAATGAACAATCGGTTATTTTAACATCCTGAAAAATGTGTACATGCCTATAGCGGGTCCAGAGTTCTCGCCATACAAGAACATTTAGTATTTATCACTGCTTGTTAGTTTTTTTTTCTCTTTCTTAAAATGTGAATACCTATTTAATATGTACACTGGCATTTTTAATAGCTAACGTTGCACATTTACTGGTTTATAATTGTTTATAATATCAATCTGATAGTCTTGTTTTCAGGCATACAATTTACATAAAATAAACACATCATCATATTATTCGTTTGGCATTCAGTTGTGAGGGGTTTTAGTTTAGACGGTAAATTGTATTGTTAAAACATGGGTAAATTAGGAGACCGTGAGCAAATCTAAGTTCATACTGGTTCTGGTTTTGTGGAGTTTCATTGTATAAGGCAAAGCATGCAAGCCCCATTTGGTTACAAAAGCTAAATTATGATCAAAAGTAAAACATTTTCTGTGAATAATATCAGATTTGCAGGAATGTAAATAACATTGGACGAAATGATAATAATGATGAAATCTATAAATATATGCAGGATCTTAAAAGTAGAGTATTACTACGAGTTTATTTCATTAACGAACAAGGACAGGACATAGTTTGGTGTAGCTGTAAAGGATGTTTTAACTGTGATCACAGTGCATGCACGATTCAGCGAATTGAAATATCTGTGATATGAGTTACCTGGAGACAATAAAAACTATCAGAACCAATCAGTATATTTTATTTTCACTTTGTAACAAAATACTTTGGAACAATGAACAAACAGATCTTCAACAGTGTTGTTAGTGCATGGGTCAGAGCAGCTTTATTAATGGCAGAGGAGGAGGATGTAAAGTGGGTGCAGCGAAGTACACAGAGACTGCACCCGTGGAGGACGTTGAGATAGGTTGACGATGATGTGGACAGCTCAGAAGACAGAGTTCGAGGAAACTGGCTGAAAGGATCAAAACAGATTAAATCTGTGGGTGGAATTAGACAGTTTTATTGAAAGATGTACTCAACACATTTTTTACGGTTATATGGCGTCAGACATATGGTTAAGGACCACACCGATATTGAGAGAGGAAACTCGCTGTTGCCACTTCATGGGCTACTGTTTTTAATTAGCATCAAGGGATCGTTTATATGGACCATCCCACGTACAGGACGGTACATACAGGTTATTAGGCATATGAGGATAACATGTGACGAGGGAGGGTATAGTGGATTGAATTTACGCCATTGAAGGAAAACATGACATAGAGGTGGGGGTATTTAAATCTTTACCTATTTACCACATCGTGACATGTGAGATAATGTACGATTGAGTGGACGAATCGTCCGTATGATAATGAATACAAACAGTTAATAAAAACTGGATATTAAAGTTGAATTCTAACTATTTTACTGTTTTGGTTATAGTATACCACAAAATAATGTTAAGAAACGATTACAATGTCAAAGAAATACTACTTAATATGTTTTTTAAAAATGCAGTCATCGAGTGGACGAATTGTCCACGTTTTTGAAAAATACATGGGTTACACCCAACAGCTTCTGCTATAGCACCCCACCTCTACATCTCCCCCATAGCTATAAATGGATATAAATACTAATAATGAAAAAGAAAAAAAATATTAGCATGTATAATTCAAAATGTAACAAACGTAGTTTTTGAAAAATACATGGGTTACACCCAACAGCCTCTGCTACAACACCCCACCCCTATATCTCCCCCCTCTGCTATAAATGCTGTTGGGTGTAACCCATATATTTTTTCAAAAACTAAGTTTCAATTACATTTTGATACATGTATTATACATGTTAATATTTTTATTTGTATTATTGGTGTCTGATAATATATATTTCTTTGTCCCATAAAAAACACTTTTTTTTATTTAGCTTTGTTCATATTTATGCGCACGTACGCGCGCGCGCACACACACACACATACAGAGAGAGTATAAGATATACAAATGTTATAAAAATGTGTGCTTTTAATTGTATATATTTTCACTATGTGATAGTCCAACTACTATTAAATGACTATACATATATATTTTTGTTCCAATTATTTATATAAATTTATTTAATGGTTAGCATTAATGCAAAGTGACTCATATAAGATGTAAGTCAAAACATACAATTTCACTAGAAAAAAAATGGACCGCCAATAAAGGTGGAATGTACACAATAATTATTAACAATACACACAGACCTAGAGTGATATTCAGCGATTAAAAAAAAAATGGAGTCACTTTGAACGTCAAAGGATTAAAAGCTTGGAAATTTACTAATCTTGACATTGTCAGGTATGTAAAAAAAAACTATCATGTTGGAGGAACATATATTTGCCGACAACTGGTGTTTGGATTTTTACGAACGTTCGAATCCGTCTTGTAAACTTTCCAGTGGCGATTTATTTACTCGCCGTCGAGATTCAAACGACGCCAGTAGAAATTTTGAATCTCAATCGAGATTACTCAGTACCATATCACGACTCCGACAATGCGTACACCAAACTGGGCAAGTGCAAGATAGACCACGTTCTGGTAGACCACGATTAACTACACCAAGGGAAGATAGATATGTAGTGACGTCATCTCGACGTCACAGGTTCGAAAGTGCTCCTCCTTAGCCAGTACTTTGCAGCAAACGACAGGCATGCTTAAACTATCCGTAACGTCTCCATGCTGCTGGATTACAAGCACGTCGCTCTGTTGTTGCTGTCCTCTGACAGCGCGCCATATTAAAAGGAAATTTTTGCCTGTAACAAAATACTTTGGAACAATTAACAAACAGATTTTAGAAATCTTCAACAATTTTACGTTTTTCCTGCTTTTTGTGTGAATCAAGCATTGTTATCAAACGGAATTCTCTAAGAATGTACTGAACCATGTGCACCTCAGTTTTTATCGAGGTTATGTAAATCCTGGTAGCATGGAATGAATCCATGAGAAGAGTAATAAAATACTGTACTAACAGAAACTGAAATGTCAAGGAAAAGAGAAAGAAAAAGAATGGGCCAAGAACAGCATTGCTTTCACAAAGACCATAGTAATTGGACTTGCCCATCATAAAAAGGAACATGGTTATAACAGTTCTTGAAATATTCCTGTATCCTTCAAGTGTACTGCAAAAAACAAGAACAGCAAATATAGCAAATGCCATGGTAAATCCAAACAGAGAAAACGAATATGAGATCAGTTTTCCTCTTGCGTAATGAAGTGTTCTTGCAAGCATGGACAATCGGACATGGAAACGAAGCAGTTTGAAGAACTTGAGAATTACCAACATGACTAAACTTGACATAACGTATCTCAGTAAGGAATCGTAAAATGCAGCAGTGTGAAAATTAACAAACTTCTCGAAATTGTTGTCTGTAAAAGTGTTCATGAGATGATTACACACAAGAAGCCGATTAACAAACAGAGCAACGGTGGAGTACGCTAAACACAAAATGATTAGTTCAACGAAAGTCCATGACTCATTGAAGTAGTCAAGACATTTCATGTTAAGAAATCTTTTAATTCAGCATATGTAAAAACAAACAGATATATAAAATAATAACAAAGATGACCTCGACAACGGCAACAAAGGTCTCAAATTCATTCTGGTAGTGATAGAAATTAGCCGTGTAAATCAGATGGTAGGAAAACACGAAACCAGTGTTGGAGTATTCAAACATCAGCACCACTACAGTGAACAGCTGGACATTTGGGTTGAAGAGGGTGAATTCCACAAACACCAGCCGCGTCTGTTTATCAATCCATTTTGTTTGTTTAACACCTTCTATAAGCTCTCGTGCCTTACATGGGTGTCTTGGTAACTGAACAATATATCCCCCACTAGGATAGATGTCGAGCTTTCCCATTAGTGGAAGGGTGTCTAGACTAGATCCAGACTGATATAATGTCCACTTTGTTATCTTTTCGTCAGTTGTTTTTTGTTCCCAGTTTTCAGTGTAAGAACGAGATTCTTCAGCACCATAACTATAGGGCGGAAAACACTCTTCTGGTGAATTTTGTCTTGACTTCAAATCCAAAAACTAGAGTCAAGGTTCTAAAACAAAATAAGAAAGCAAGATTATCATAAGAAACCATTTAATTTAACACATGCACACAGAAACAAACAAAATATAAAGTTTATATGGTTATGTTCCCAAAGCCATTGTTATGTGTATGACATTGTTAATATGTGCGATATTTGGCATTGTTAACATGTATATCATGTGTAACATTTGACATTGTTAATATGTATAACATTTGACTTTGTTAACATGTCATTAAAAACATTGTCATCATGTTCTCTTGGTTTGTCTTGTATCTCTATTTATGCAGATCTGTTTTAAATGTAGCACAGAAAGCATGAAAATGTTAACAGTTTAAGTTTTTAGTTTGTGTTTGTGTATCAGGATGTTTACACACAGTTGGTCAGTCCCTATTACAAGCTAACAGATATCAAGTAAGATAAAAGTAGGTGGCAAAAACAAATCTGTTCTAAAAAATGTTTTTTAAAAATAAAAAATTGCCTACTGAAAATAATATAGCATGAGGTGAGGTGAGGCTCTGCAATAGTATGTTAAACACTAAGGACCTCTTGGGAGCATTAAGGAACTAATATGTAAGATAACTACAAGCTAACTAACAGATGAAGCAATATATATATACGGTCCCGTGATTTGTATATCTTTTAACACTAAAATTTACCCCTCTAATCCGGAAACCCCTCTAAACCGCACCGGACAAAATTATCCGGTCCCATTGTGTTCTTTTAGTGCTAATTTTACCTCAGAAAACCGGACGGTCACCCTGACGTCAATCATTACTGCATTACTTATACTTTGAATACCCACTCAGCCGAGGACGTGATTGCGTACGCAGAGATTATTACATGTGCACATGCTCGATTCTCGATCTCCGAAACCGATATTATTTATTTTAAAACGAATGTTTGCCGCCCCCAAAGCGTGCGTCCGTTTTTATTTGTATGCGGATTTTGATTCTCAAGACTTGAACCGGTCCCAAATTTAATAAAACAAATGGTCACTTACATGCACCACTGCACCAGGCTAGACATTCGTTCAAATCCGCGGAGTCGGTCACGAGATTAAACAGTTGTTAACAATAACACCAATTTTGCTGAGAAAGGCTATCAAGGCTTTACACTCCAATTAAAACAAAGGACCCAGATTTGCAAATAGTTACAATCACCGTCTCGGTGGAGGAAGTGTTGTTGCAGTCAACACCTGTGTACCGACAAAATTGCAAGAGGGCTTTGTGAAGTGAACGCTGCTTTAAAATAACATAAAATTTACTGAAATAATCTATACATGCATTTATTGTGGACTATTCAATGTAGCGTATCTAATAATGATAAAGGTCTTGGAAATTGTAAATGGTTTCAGCATTTTTTGTTTGTTTGTTGAGCCGGTAGAGGCCAAGTGATTGGTCAGCCAATCAGAGATGTCGTTACTAATCCGTTAGGCTAACATGTGCTAGATGAAGCTGTCCAAAGCCTGAATGGTGTCATACCTGCTGCTTGTGAGTGTTTTGTACAATAAATTGAATTGAAATGACCGAATACTCGTATTTTACATACATTAATTTTTATTTAGTTATTTCACTGGGCTAAATTTACACAATTAGATTATTATTATTATTATTTATTTATTTTTTAAATTTTTGCCGATGTGATCAAACGGACATGTATCGATGTTTTTGCGTTCGTGATTATTATATTAGTAAAGAACACCAACCAATAAACGGTTTACCACAATACTGAAACCTCTGTAAATCGGATACCCCTTAAAACCGGATTTTTTTCTTGGTCCCATGGCTGTCCGGTT
>JAECMU010002498.1:0-28753 GCA_016106625.1 Dracogyra subfuscus | reverse complement strand
GTATTAATATTGCGACGTCCTTATTTCGCGAATGTATACCTTAGCGCATGTTCGCGACGTATAAATTTCGCGAACTACCGAGGAATAAAATCTTGTATCTGTTTAAAAAATGAAACCTCAGATTTATCTCTTGCAATATCGGCGTCCGTCAAGGAGAAAATGTGTCACCTGTTTTGTTTTCCATTTATTTAAATGATCTAGACAATAACTTAAAAAACCACAACTGTTCTGGGGCATCGATAACCACAGATGATATAGAAATATTCTCGGATAGCGCTATTTGTTTTCTAAGCTTATTATATGCCAACGATACCGCACTTCTCGCCACAAACGCGTCCGATTTACAACAATCCCTTAATACCTTTTTACAATATTGCAATAAAAGGAAACTTAAAATTAACTAAACAAAACTAAAATAATAATGTTTAATGGAAATGCAAATGACTACAAGAAGGTATTTAAACTAGGAAATCAAACACTCGAAAACGTAAAAGAGTAACTTTTACCAAACTAAATAAGTTTACAATAACCAAAAAACTGCTAACACAAAAGGCGACAAAAGCAATGTACTTCATCTTATCAAAATCTAAAGACAATAACTTTTCAGTTGAAAGCAAATTAAAATTATTTGATTCCATGGTTGTCCCGATTCTTTTATATGGATGTGAAGTATGGGGCCATGAAAATATTGATAGTATTGAAGCTTTGCATATTAATTTTTTTTAAAACGTCCTACCAGTAAAGAAAGGAACCCCACTATTCATGATATACGATGAACTTGGAAGAAGACCACTAAAATTAATTATCCAACAAAGGATGATAAGTATCTGGGCCCGAATTGTTTCTGGCAAACAAACAAAAATATCGTTCTTATTGTATAAACTAGTGTTGCACGACTGTTACATAACTGGATATAAGTATAAATGGATAAAACACGTTGAAAATATATTTAACCAGCTAGGCATGACCAACATTTGGATATCACAAAACTTTAAATCCATACCGATACTCATCCACCAAGTTAAACTAAGACAAAATGATCAATACCTACAGCAGTGGATTAGTGACATAGCTTCATCATCAAGGGGTAAAATGTGCACCTCCTTTAAAGAATATCTAACATTAGAAAAATATATAATAAAATTACCACAAATATCCTAGACTATTTTACTTAAATTTAGAACATCCAACCATTATTTACCAATCGAGACAGGACGATGGAACAACACCCCAGTAGAAAGCAGTATATGTTCACTATATAACAAAAATGATATCGGAGACGAATTCCACTATTTACTTATTTGCTCTTTCTTTAATAGCTCCCGCAAACAATTGTTAAAGCCGTATTATTATAACAAACCCAGTATGCTCAAATTTAAACAACTAATGACAAATAATGCATGATTGCTCCTAAAATAAGAATATTACAGATCAATAATGACTCAGACATAGTTTTACTACATATACATATTTTAACAGGTGATCACAATAATTATTTCAGAATATTCCAATAAAGCAAACTGTGTACAAACTGTTTCTAAAGCATATATTTTCCTATCGTGGCATCAGTGCAGACATTGTATCTTATGACCACATCGGAAGGCAACTTCTGCAGACATTTGTGCCTAGGCCCCCAGGTTGTATTGAACTCAGAACCTTTGGCTCCGAAGTTCTTTCAGAACGTTACCACCCGCTTGAGTAATTGGTCAAATGAATATGTCAGATCAGACAACTAATACATCCCAAGAGTCATCCAAGTGGGACATACTTAATAATGATAAATATAATCACTTTAAGTGATTAACAATACATACTTGTTATTACTGCTGAGAGTTTTAGAAATTTGGGGAGATAATCCTACAAGATACGAGGTTGGATTAAATTGCATACATTCCGAAGGTAATTTTTAGTACCCATGATTTTCATACCTGGGTAGTCAAAGGGTCTGCCTGTCCTTTATATATGTCTATGTCACATAGTATGTACATGATTTTACCAAATGTATTGTTTCAATGCCACACTATATTATGCATGTTTAATTTAAACATAAGCTATCCAGATTGTACTTAAACCACAAATTGTGGCAGAATGTTTTCTTGAGAAGAGGACACATGAATATCCCATATTGCTACTGTTCAGGTAAAATTATTAAATAGTAACCTGGTATTAACACAGGCCAATTTGGCAATCCCAGTCAAGTTCAAGTTCAAGTTCTTTATTACTTAAAGTTTTACAATTTATAAGTATGACATATATTCAGCATATTAATACAATTTATAAAAAAATATTTACAAATAATGGTGGGGAGCGCTTTAGCACTATTTATATAAACAATATAGACAAACATAAAAAAATATATATTAAGATAGTCAGCGTAAAGAAAATATTAAATTACATGTATTGTACTATGCAACTAAAACACGTATATATACTACAAATAGACAAATAAATAAACAGATATACAGGGAAAGTCAAAGTGGCATGTACACATTAAACATATTATAAAAATTGATCTCTAATTTTATTTGCTGCTATTAGATATTTCCCAAGATTATTTAGTTCTTTCTTGTAGTCAGACAGCTAGTAATTTATCTGGCTCAAATTGTCACTGACAGGATGAATGCAATCCAATGCCAGGTGGACACTATGTGTTAGCAAACAATTACCGGAAGGCAGCAATTGTGCACGACGAGTGACAATTTTGATGTCAATCTTTGCATTGTTGTGTGGTCTCAATTAAGTATAACCAGGCAAATAAATATTAAAATTTGATATTTATTTTATAACAAGGTTTGAAGGTACATTAAGTTTACTGCTTTCCAATTACCAATAATTGATTGCTCACTGGTATATAAATAAGTGATTGGAATGAATTGGTTTACCGATAGTTTCCACTTATCACACAAACGTAAAACGTATTGCCACTATTGTATTACAGGGGACAATATTTTGAAATCTGAGGTAACCGGAAGTCGGTTCACGTGGCTTTTACCTAGGTAACCAGTTGTTCGGTTACGTGAATTATATTTGCGTAACCTGTAGATTACTTTAATGGTTACCTCAAAGTTACGTTGAAATTATATTTTAAATACATCATTTTTAGTTCAAACATAAAGTTAAAACAAAATACAAAAGAAAACGTTTTATAAAAGTTTCTTTAATGCTTGCAAATCGAAAGAAGTGACTTGTAGATGTTTCTTTTGTTTTTCTACGATCGTAGCGTTGTAGATTTATTATTATTATAGTTATTATTATTATTATTTGATACAATTGAAGGAAAAATGTCCATTCCCTGGTTCCTCTAAAGTATAATGCAAAACACTCCATTGCTCACTGGTGAATGATTAGACTAATATATTTTTTATTATATAAGTAACAAATAAAGGCTACCATTTGTCACTGATAATATGTAAAATTTAGTATACAGCAGATTTATTATTTAAAAAAAAAAAAACCCACCAAAAACCCAAACAACGTATGTCCAGTTTCTTTTAACTATAAAACAGGCTACTCATTGGCGCATGATTACCCGGTAGATTAATAAAAATAAATATAATACCGGTAACATAAAAAGAAAGACTACAATTTGACACTAGTATTTTGCGGTGGCGATGCTATATTCACTTTATCGCTGGTACTTCTATACTACAGTGACGTTCCAAATATTTGTTATTTAAAGCTCATTATGCGATGATAGTATTTTTCAGCTTTTGCGACATTTTAGCATTTTTGTTTACGTTAAAACGATTTTCAACCTTTGTAAAATTATAGACAATCCAATATTATGTCTACATATATTCCTTTAGAGATAGAACAGCAGCATATAATTTAGGCGCCTAAGCGGTCCGTTCACATTTCTTTAAAACCTTTAGCTTGACTTTATACTGAGCCTTCGGTCACCATTTACAACAGTCGCAGTATACTGGTTTGCCGCGAATCAAGTACTACAAATCAGTCCAAAACATTGTAGGCATGCTTGTAGTATCTACAGGTCACGACGTAACCGATTTGCGGTTCGCGTAAATTTAATTTTGCGTAACCGCCGTTCTGTTCGCGTGAAATATTGTGCCCTGTATTATTGGCCCAGTATTGGCCCAGCATCGGGCAAATTAACACGTTATAGTGACGTATGCATTGACATACGCTCGCTACCAAACACATTTTTTTTTTATAGTTTGGAGATTTAAGTTCATTTACAGGTGAAAAACTGGAGGCAAACGATTAAAATCTGTAAATTACCGCCAAGAAAAGTTGCTATTTCGAGGAAACAGCGCGACGCAGTAAATATAGAAGAGGATTTTATTTTAAATCTTAGTGTAACCTGTTCGTAGCCCTCTATAAGAGTACTCGTCTAGCCATCTTCAGTCAAGAGTACTAGTCTAGGCCTCTTCAGTCAAGAGTACTCGTCTAGGCCTATACAAGAGCACTCGTCTGGCCCTCTTCAGTCAAGAGTAACGCGTAGCCCTCTACATAGTACTCGTCTAGCCCTCTACAGTCAAGAGTACTAGTCTAGGCCTCTTCAGTCAAGAGTACTCGTCTAGGCCTATACAAGAGTACTCGTCTGGCCCTCTTCAGTCAAGAGTAACGCGTAGCCCTCTACATAGTACTCGTCTAGCCCTCTACAGTCAAGAGTACTCGTCTAGCCCTCTACAGTCCGAGTACTCGTCTAGCCCTCTACAGTCAGAGTACTCGTCAAGCCCTCTACAATCAGAGTACTCGTCTAGCCCTCTTCAGTCAAGAGTACTCGTGTAGCCCTTTACAAGAGTATTAGTCTAGCCCTCTCAGTCAAGAGTACTCCTCTAGGCCTCTTCAGGCAAGATTACTCGTGTAGCCCTATACAAGAGTACTCGTCTGGCCCTCTTCAGTCAAGAGTAACGCGTAGCCCTCTACATAGTACTCGTCTAGCCCTCTACAGTCAGAGTACTCGTCTAGCCCTCTACAGTCAGAGTACTCGTCAAGCCCTCTACAATCAGAGTACTCGTCTAGCCCTCTTCAGTCAAGAGTACTCGTGTAGCCCTTTACAAGAGTATTAGTCTAGCCCTCTACAGTCAAGAGTACTCGTGTAGCCCTCTACCAGAGTACTCGTCCAGCCCTCTACAGAGTACTCGTCTAGACCTCTTCAGTCAAGAGTACTTGTGTAGCCCTCTACAACAGTACTCGTCTAGCCTTCTACAGTCTGAGTTCCCGAGTAGCCTTCTACTGTCAGAGTAGCCATACTTTCAACGTAACAAGCCATTTCTAGGATGTATTGATCTTTGACCAGCTCTGTTTTTCTTTTTGGAATGTCGGAACTCCATTTTTAGGCGTCACTTGGACTGATGGAGTAAATAGATTGGTTCTATATTATAATACACAATGCGTATACACGTAACAAAGAAAAAAGTACAAGTAAAAGAAAAACGAAGAAAGAAAGAAAGAAAAAAAAAGCCCGGCAAAATTTACTAGAAACAAAAAGAGGCAAACACCTGCATTTACGGACTATATTTATAGCTTTCATTGCAGATTATAAAAATCAGTTTGAAAGTGATCCAAGCACTACTTTTGCATTGCAAAGTTTATACCCTGTCCCATCCACAGGTAGGCTATTCCCAGACGTTAACGTCAGAGATGTTATAGTACCATTATTTAAAAAATAGTAAAGGTAGCACACTTCAGATTGAACAGATTTTTAAAGTCTTCTCCAACAATAAATTACATATTTGCCAATGAAAAGTTACACAATACTGTGTAATCGTTAATGATAATTATATTACTGTCCGAACCAAACAACTACGTTACTACGAAAAATTGCTCTCCTACCTCTATTTTTCGTTAGGTTTTAATCGCATTTTGTCCAGACAGAAATCTAAGAAAAACCATTACAGTGACACAGCTTCCACATATAAGACTGTAACGATGTCGCCAGTATCGACTTTGCTAAGATAGCACAGGGCAAAATACATGCATTTTTCAGCCGTCTGCCATTTTACTTTTTTATGGAATATTCTTCAAGAGGGGTGAAAGCTTCCAAATTATGTGATATAATTCATATAAAATCAATGATCTGTAGTGGTCTATTTAAACAAACATTTTTTTTTTTTTTAAAGTTAATATGATGTCATCACATTTACTTTTATATGATAATATGTTATGATTTTGGTAGATTAAGTCATATCCTTTCACCCCTCTTGGCGAATATTCCATAAAAAGTCAAAATGGCAGCTGGCACAAAATTACATGCTTTTTGCCCTATGCGATCTTAGCGAAATCAGTATTGGTGACATGGTTATCATCTAGTATATGGAATCTGTGTCATTGCAATGGTTTTTCTTAGATTTCTGTCTGGACAAAATGTGAGTAAAACCTAACAAAATATACTCTGGAGTGCCTAATAAACATAGGCCTAATCATAGGGGCTGAATAAGCATAGGGTCTGGACATTTTTCTAAACTTTATTAAAAGCAGGGTGCGGAATTAGCATAGGGTGTGGACATTTAGATAAATTGTAAAAATTGACTAGTAATGAAAACAGAATACAATAGTAGTAAGATCTTGAAAGTATTCATATGTACCCGTGGGACACACTATACACATATGTTTCTTTATCCAACTGTATTACTGTCCCACACAATTCATTAATGATTAAAACCCTGGTGTATTTGTATGTTTAAATGAAATTATGATAATTATTGTGAGGCAAGATTGCAGCTTTGAAAACAAATCCAAAAGTTCCATGCAAGAAAGCTAAAACATCAGGGTGGATGACAGCTTGCTGAATTCATCTTGATATATTTAACACAATGGTCATTTATTACAAAATTCAGTTTCATCAACTTAATTTTTACCTGTATCATCATTTATTTTTAAAGCATAGGTGGGGACATTTATGATGTCAGGAACTGGCATGCATAAATCTCAGCTGAAGATTCACAAATAACTGTGGTAATTTGCCATGCCTGCAGTTAGGGAACATAACTCTACCTAATATTTCTCGCTAATTTCTAATAGAGGCTGTTTGTAAGCATTTGCTAAATTAAGAATTGTAATAAGTCTTGAGTGCCGAATTAGTGTAGGGGGTTTACATTTTCTCAGATGTAATTAAACGTAGGGTGCGGAATAAGTGTAGACACTGACATTTTTTCATAAATGTAATAAACATAGGTGTATGTTTATTTGGAACTCGAGAGTAAAGGTAAGAGAGCAATATTTTGTAGTTGTTAACATTTTGGTTGGGACAGTAGTAATTATATTTTCATTAAAAAAAATAATAATGTCAACATCCCTAACTGTGTTTTGCCTCAATCTCCGTTCACTTTGTTTTCTCATGTATGGTTTGCACAATCGACATACGATTTGCTTGTGAGGTTTTTGTTTGCAGTTCTAGAACATTTTCGTTAACAATAAAATTCAGACAAGTAAGGATCTAAATACAGAAGTTTACAAACCCCTAAAACTATTAATTTTACTTCGTCACTTTTGTTCATTCTTTAAAAAATATCCGATATTGGGTCCATGTGACTCATAGAAATTGACTCAATGTTACATTGTCTGGTTACCATATTATAACATCATGTACAAATATGAAATACAAGTTCAAACGACAGCCCGTTGTCAGTTTTAGTTAACAGGTGTGTTTGCCTATTTCTAATTGTAGGGTTCGTCTAAAAAAATTAAAAGAGAAATCCTGCGCTGTACGAAGAACTTTAAATTCGATTGAGGATACAGTACCGGTACTAGAGTCTTTCGTTAAAACCGGTTTGAACTTGACAACGTATTATTGACAATCGTAATTTCCTATTTCAGAATTAATATTTTATAAAGTGTTAGTAGAACTTTCAAAGTTTAGTTTGTATACTAATAACATATTAATCATGTATATAATATTGTTTAATAAAATCGACAAATTCAAATAAATATTCTTTTGTTTGGAAAGGGTAAAGTTAGGGTGTGGTGTTTAACAACATCAACGGTAAGGCATATTGATTTAATAATCATGCGATGCCATAAAACTGTAAATAAAATGTACTGTGTACGTCGTTAAATAAAACATATCCTATCCTTCCATCTGCTGTTGGATGTCTAACATTTGGTAATTTTAACATATAATTTTAGAGAGAAATCGGATATTGGAGGTGAAAACTCTTACTTGCCCAAGCTTAAAAAATTCGAAATGTATTTTCTGGGGGAGCATGGCCCCATGTAAACTTTGCTCAACTCAGTAACCCCAACCCCGCTGAAACCCCTGCACACGCGCCTTGGAAACCCACTACATTGGGGTTATTTGTTTGGTTTTTTTTTATATACCCATCGATGCGAATTGATCCAAGACTGACCGTGCATTTCCAAAACCCCAAACTTTTTTAGGTCTAAGTAATGAATAAATATAACATATAGTCTTGAAAAATGTTACGTAAATCGAAGACAGTATCCTCTTCCTCTACTCCAAGAGCATTATGTAATTAGTAACACACCCTTACATATAACACTTATGCCAACAGCTGGCCACTGTCAAAATTTCAAGGCAAATCCCCCACCTACCGACCTCTGGAAAGATGTACCATACCACTATGGATATAAATATGTTTTGGAGTTATGAGACGTTAACAGCAGATACGTATGGCGACGTTCTAAACACCGGACTCGTATGCCTTTTATAATGCGTGTTGTGGTGTAATTTATACGAAACTAGTTGAACATCCGTAATACAGAAGGATTTTTAAAGTGATACTTCAGATATTATAAAAGTGCTTAATAAAATGGTTAAGTTGTATTTATATGGATATTAGTAACAATAAGACTGTGAAAATGAGTCTTAGTTGTCATTTTGTTTTTGTGTTGTTTTTGGGCCATTTCACAGTAATTTTTTGTGACGGACGTGACATTTTGACACCATAAAACTACATTTCTAAAATAACTTGTGTGTACTTTTCTCTACATTTTGTGTTATTAGAAACCATATGCGTGATGTTTATTTCACCCAAGATTTTTTTTATTTTGTACTAGTATTTTTGGAATAAATTACATATTAATGAGTGTGACGGACATTTGGACACAAGTTCAACCAAGAAACTCTGCTCTCCTATTTCTTCTATTTTAAATCCCAAGCATTATTTTGTTAGGTCACCAGGTTGTTTTACAATGACATACAAAGAAAATAAACAGACAGTTGATATAATTTAATAATTAATAATTAATCAAGAAAGGTACTGTGACGGACGTGACGTGACGGACGTGACATTTTGTCAATCAACCAAGATACTTCATCAAATTTATGGAAATAATGATACAAAACACAGTAATGATATCTAATTGAACTATTTAATGTAAACAAAATCATAGCTATACATGTATATAATATACTGGTAGAATAAAGGCAACAGCTGACTGAAATGTATTATGGTGAATTATTTTTTTGAAAATGTTGTACAATAAAGTAAAATTAAAATGTACATGTGTATCTCATATTTCCTCTAGAAAATCCAAGCACATTAAAATAAAAAATCCTAAGCAATGAAATATCTTAAGTTAAAAGCAAGTTAAAATGAAAATGTTCAATGTTCCTTCAGGCAATATGATTCCATACATTAATCTTTCAAATTTCATTTTCTTTGTTCACAACACTTGTTCACTTAAAAATCCTGGTTTTTGTCAAGTTCATTCTATCACTGCTACACTCTGAGGGAATATGTATCTTTCGCAATTATCCATAGAAGGTGTTGGGAGTACTTCCATAACTTGATTCTTCATTACCCAAGCTTTATCCTCTTTCTCTGGTTGAACTTGAACACAAATATCTTGTGTCCAAATGATGTCACGTCCGTCACACTCCAAAATACTAGTACAAAATGAACAAATTCTTGGGTGAAATAAACATCATGCATATGGTTTCTATTGACACAAAATGTTGATGCGCGGTCGGTCTAGGATCGATCCCCGTCAGCTAACCACTGGGGGTTTTCTTGACATAACCACATGTCCGATGCCGATATAACCGTAATCATAATGTGTTGAGTGCGTCGTTTAACAAAACATAACAAACAAACAAACACAAAATGTAGAGAAAAGTACCCACACATTTTTGTAGTTTTATGGTGTCAAAATGTCATGTCTGTCACAAGAAATGGCCCATTAACTGGCTACTATGACTAGCTCTGCTGGTACATGTGTACAGGTGGTTAATCCACTTAAATCTTGTAACAACATGTGCTTCAGATAGTATCTTAGCATGGATCACTTACTTTTGTAATAAAGAATGTGAAGAACACCATTTAATCAATCAAAATGTTGGGAAATTTATATTTGTGTGTCACGTCCATCACAAAAAAGTCACGTCCGTCACAAAATGTAATTTCAAATTTCATCAATTTCCCATAAGATTTTTCAAAATCAAATTCGTCATCTTTTTAAATGCACAAAGAAGAAGGAAAATATATGAGTTTATATTTTTAACTTTGTTACTTTGAAAAAAAACCCAACTTTTGTATAAAAAACGTGACGGACGTGACATTTCAAATTAAATATAAAATTCAAATCACTAATTAAATAATTTATTGCTAAAAATTGTATGCACATATCACAAGGGTATGGAGGTTTCTATGAATATGGTAAAGAATTTTTTTATTCTACATTTTTAATAAAAATACTAAAGAAAACAGAATGTCACGTCCGTCACAATTTTTTATTATTTTTGCCCCAAAAATGCCTACAAAGTCTCCCTGATGTAGTTTATATGTCCAAATTTTGCATATTCAGGACCCTTATGTTCAAATAATATAAAGTTTTGAATAAAATTTAATGATTTATATTTTCATAGTAGTGGACCAAATAACCATGAAATGCCCCATTTATATGAAGATACTCTTTAAAATTCTAAACATTTTCAGTTGTAGTGAATAATAAAAATTAGCATAACAGTGTGTTTAAAAGTGTGAAATACAGGTAGCAATCGAAAGGCGTATGAGTCCGATGTTTATAACGTCGACATGTGTGCTGCTATCGTAATTGTCTGCTAGAAATTGACTGCTTGCTTTTTGTAATGCAACAATAGCCGAACCGTACTATTTTTAGCCCAGTCCTACTTTCAAAATTCTGGGTTTATTTTGGGTTTATTTTTAACTTGGAAAAGCCAGTGTAGTGAAACCAATTCAGACTGGCGTAATAAGATTTTCTGTTCTATATCCTTAAATAATAAAAATATTCCAGACAGTGCCGCTTTAAATTTGTTCAAAAATTGCGAAATCTCACGTGATCTCGTCTTGGGTAATTTCACACTTGTGATAAGTCAGTGAAAACAGAGATCGGTAGGAGCCCGTCAAGTGTCCCACTTTCAATATAATGGCTATGTTTTTGACCTGGATAAGCCTGCGTAGTGAAACCAATGATGAGTGCGGTGCCATATATGCACCAAATGTCATGGGATATTCTGTTCTATATGATTAAATAATAAAAATATTCCAGGGAATGCCGCTTTAAAATGGAGAAAGATTAATTAATATTCGGTGCGTTTAACAAGACCGTACATGTGCCAGATCAACAATAACGAATAATTCAATATTTACCATTTTAAGCCCCCTGTTTTACAATTTGGTTTTAATTATTATATTCGATTTGCAAAAGGTATGATACATTTTTGTGCCTGTACTGTAGTGAATAGTATTAATAATTTATACATAACAATTGGAAATAATTTTGATTGTATAAATTGTGTTAATTAAGAATCAGCACATTAATTTGTATTTTATTTGATTAACTATTGACTGGTATAAATGTAATGCCTATCTGTATTGACCTGAAGTGTTAGCGATGGGTGTTGGTAAAACATGGACTGGATCAGAACGCTTGATAAACTTATGATTTCCTTTTAAAATATTTAACAAAGTTTTTGTCAGCTGTGCATAGTTAAGAAACATATATTTTGTTCATGTAGTGGACTTAAAAATGGACAATGATGAACCGCACATGCGTGGTATGATACGTTTTGCAAACGCAAGCACCTGAACTCAGAAACGTTGCACTCTTTCCTGTTTACTGGAGGGTGCTTCATTTTTCTTTACCAGAATATATTTGTTTTACACATTGTTGATTTTTTATGTTAACTGACTGCAATCTATTTTGTTTCATGTATCATATGATATGTGAAACAAAATAGATATGTTAGCTATTAGCTGAGAAATGTAGAATAATATTTTCATAAATATTGTATTTGTGTTTTTGTCGTTCGAACGACGATGGTATTTATGTAATAAACTTTCAAATATTTGTTCAACATAAGTTTAAAGCGATTTGCAATTCCTAGAAGTGATGCGTTTAAGTTAAACAAATAAATCCTGTTTTTCTTAAGGCCAAAACTCTTTCATTATTTTTGTGTATTTTCGTTCTCATCACGAATGAATGCTAATAAATGCAAATTGTATGAATACTCATTTTGTGGCCAAAAGTGACCGGGGCAGAAATGTCTGGGATGAATATGCAAGTTAACATTTTAAGTTATTTCAATAAATACAATTGTTTTTGAATACATTTTTGTTATTTGTTCTTAATGAAATAAATTACGTTTGTGCTCGTGGGAAAGGTGTAAGATAAACAAGAATAATGCTAAAAGAGTTATGTGCCCTTCATTTTTAAATGCTACGCGTCTGGTCAGCATAAAAAAAAACAAAAAAACTTTAACTCAAGCTCTATTGAATTTCAGATGTCAAGTACAATTCATTGGTTTAATTTATAAAAATTAAATAAATTTTGCATCAAATGCTTTAAGGTGATCTTTTCAATGGACATTGTAAATTTAATTCTCATCCGGAAATGTCTTTACTCTTTATATATAACTGTAGTATTTGTATTCGGGGGTTCTGTTTGGAGGTACCTGTAATCCCATCTTGCAAAAAATTCCAGTGGAGGACCATGGAGTGGAGGAGAGGGAGTACCAAAATATTACTGGCTATGGGGAATCTGGGTTGTTTCACCCCAAATAAATTTTACACTTGAGTCATTTCGCATTATTAATTTTCACCCTGAGTCGTGTCATTCCCCGGTATCGTCGTTTCACCCTTTATTTTGATCTAAATCTTTGTGGCTTGTGTCTTTTCCCTCATAACCATTTTTTGTTGTGAAGAGATGAAATGCACGTTTTAGTCTAATATTGACATTCTTCAGCAACCGGGATATTGCTTTTCAAGTCACGTGACGTCACCAAAACTGCTATGAATCTGCAAAGCAGACAAAATGTTTACAATGAAATTCACCAATCTAAATTTCCCCTTAATCATTATTATTATTAAAATTGTGTGTGTATAATATAAAGACACAAACATTAAAATTAATTATCACTAGCAGAGTTGCAAATGAAAAGACACAATATTCATTTATATATGAGAGCGGGAGGGAAGGGGTGGGAGGGGAAGGGTGAAAGGATCTACTTGGAGGAGGAGCCTACCCTGGAGTCGGGGGTGTTTGTATGTGTGTTTAGTAGGTGTGGCTTAATTTTGAGGGAGGTTCATCGAGATATGAACAAAAAAAAGTAAGATCTCTGGACCAATCAGATTGCCGTAAAGTGTATAGATGCAAAGAAAATATAATTATATTCCAATGAATCGTATTGTCAGAAAATTTTAGTTATTTTTATTATGTTTTTTTTTTTTGGGGGGGTGTGTTTGTTTGTTTAACGACACACTCAACACATTATAATGATGGTTAAATCGGCGTCGGACATATGGTTATGTCGAGAAAAAAACCCAGTGGTTAGCTGATGGGGATCAATCCTAGACCGACCGCACATCAGGCGGGCACTGTACCACTGGGCTATGCTGCCCGCTATTTTATTATGGAGACAGAACATTATATGTACAATCTTTTTCAATGTTACCATGAAAATGGAACATTATTAAACTTGGCATGCTTATAATTTACACTAAGTCTTAGTGTCTTTAATTTTAACTCGACACAAGTATTAGCAAAACAAATGTAGATAAAGTATTTAAAAATCTACAGCAACTTAATGTTGCATTAGATTATATATGTATATCATTATATAATTATATGTATGCTGATGACCTGTTACCGACAGTGAATAAAATTGCAAAATGACCATGTCTTCATGCAAAAAAAAAAGAAGAAAGATCTGAGAAGTATGGTCAAAATTGTTTTTATTCTAAATAAAATATCTTAAAATAAAAATAGTAAACACAAAAAAGCATGTTATGGAAAGCTCATAAAACATTCTGCCCCAATAAATTGCAAAATTATACCTGAACCTCTATGTAAAAATTGTGCACAATAACATTTACTTTTTATTTCAATCTTGATTTTATTAGCTGTTATCTTTTGTTGTTGTGTTTATTTGCGTACCTAAAGTTAGGAATTTGTTTTTCACTTAATTCAGATGTTTTAACACATGCAATTGGTGTTTGGTTACTTGTACCAGTATGCTCATTACCAGAAAATAAAACTGTTTCTCTGAAATAATCATCATAGAAATACATTTTGTTGCTTTATATAAATAAAAATGAACATGGAGCTTTTCTACTATGTTCCTTTATATATTAAAGAATTTGCATATAAGTATGTTTTAATTATTTTTTTCTCTCATTATTAATGGTACTTTAAATGCTATGGCATAAACATGTATGTTCTTAAATATGTGTTCTGTGTTGTAAAACATAGTTGTAAAAGAATCAGTCAAGTTGTATGTTGCAATGTTCTAAGTCCAAATCCAATTTCACTACTTAATTTACAGAATATTTAGATAAACACTTTATATCCAAATGAGAAACTGCTCACCAATATCTATTACATATTAAGTTCCATTAGGTTAAAACTTTAACATCGTTTTTCTCGGTAACGAGTAAATGGCGCATAGAACATTATAATCCTACGCTTTTAAAATCTGTGTCATCAAATTAAAAAATTAAACTTTATTTTATTTTTAAATCAGATAACTGTCATACAAACAAGTAAGCTACTTTGGCAATTATAAAAATCAGGATGGACCTAATCGGAATTCCAAAAGAGCATTCAATTTGGACTGGATTCCAACCCTCTCCGACTGGGTGATGGTGTTGGCAGCTAGAATCAAAGATGGCAGATAATAGTTTCTGCATGTATAAATGCAGAACTATTGAACACAATTTATGCAATGCTCTAAACACCACAATGGAGCTATTTTCATCAACCACATAGGGCTTTTGTTTCAATTTGCCTTTATTGGTTTGATTTAATTAGTAGTTCCCATTTAATTCCGATCACCCAATCAAGCACTCCCAATGTAGCTGCATGCTGGTAAACAAAATTAGCCAAAATGTTCTGAATTATTTTTATTTTAATAGACTGGTTGGTCCCCAAATATACCCATAAAAGACATTGGTTTTGCTGCATATTATACATACCAGAGAACCAGTCGATTGAATTATTATGAAAACTAATTTTGAGTTATTAAAAACATTACATTTTAGGCATTCTGAAATAATACGCACAAATGCACAAAATTTGAGACACTAGGCAGGCGACTCGTGATAAGGTTTTGACTTGCCCAACTTTGTTTTTGTGGGTCGACTGGGTGACTGTGAAATGCACACCCTGGGATAACACATACCACATCCTTTGACCAGTTGTGGTGCACTGGCTGGAGTGAGTAAATCCTGCTCCTCCCCCCCCCCCCCCATCTAAACATACACCTGCATGGTAGTAGTTATATTCATTGTTGCAATCATTTATTATGCATCGATCACACTGAACTAATGTTTTATTGTGTTGAACTTTCTTATTTCACTTCTTTTTTTTCAGCAATGATTAATACATTAATGTACTCTAGTTGTGTCGTTAAAAAAAAAATATATTTTCTTTTCAGGTTAATACACATGCAAGTGATTTCTTTTCCTGAAGATGGATGAAACCATTTTATTTTTTCTGTGCATCTACTGGTGGTCAGTTTATGGTAATAATACAGTTGTATTACTAGCCAATCCATACTATGCTGTACAAGTGTATAGTTAGATTAGCGTATATTAAATATCATAAATGCCCACCTATGTTTTCAAAATAAAGAAACATACTCAACGAAAAAGAAGAAGAAAAAGAGTCATAATTATGTATTGGACTAGAATTTAATATTTGAGATAACTTTTTGTGTTATTTCCATGGAAACATGCCCCAAAATCCAAAATATATGCTTTTTGGTACATTTTTAATAATCTTTAGACTTATGCAAAGCAGATATGACATATATTTGTTGAAACATTGAAACATTGTCATTTGAATAAAAGTTTAGTTAATTTTTAAAACAAAATCAGCTTTATAACATTGATAGCACACTAGTCCCCACATTTATCTGAAGCAACACAAAAGTGTATGAATACCAAGCCTCATTACAGCCAAAAAACAAACAAATTAATCCTCAGAAAATTGCTAGAACAATTTACACCCAAATCTAATTTTTTTATAACTTATTTTTTGTTCTCGCATTAACTTTCATACTTCGTTTTAATGGATATAATAAGTTACCTATATCTTTATGGGTTCTGCAAACTTTCAGTTCACAGATGCCCGAAAATCAAGTTTGTTTGAGCGAGTGCGAATAATGTTTACATGCACATATACCACTAGAGTTTTGAGCATGTCTCCGGATAGTCTGGGGCTTGTCCTGGGACAGAAAAAAACTAAGCAGGCAATTTTGAAATTTACATCCAAAAATTAAATAGTGGGCCTTTACAATTTTGATGCGCATCTCTAATTAATATAAGTAGTAAAGAAAATTCTACTCATTCAATTGGGTCACTAGATTAGATCGAGTGGTCAAAAAGAAATTAGATAAGATCGGTAGCCTGACTAAGGATGGAGGGGTGGGGGGTTAGAGTTGAAAATAGGCCGAATTTTGAAAATAGCAATTAGTAAAAAAGTTAACCGAATTAAAAAAAAGAAAGACAAAAAAACTCAAACAGTTACTAGCCAAAAATAAAAATAATTCACTGCTCGGTTGAATATTTATATAATTTGGAGCATTTTAGGACAGTCCAAAAATAAATAAGAGAAAGAAGAGAGGATCAGACTATTTAATAATAACGTTTTGTTTTCGCTCGGTCTGGCTGAACTCAGTCCTTGAGATAGCCTACATGTCTTTTGGCTCTGAACTGGCATGTGTATTAAAATTGACATGCATTGTCAGGCTGTTTTTATTACTTTGGTTCGAAGATTTTACGCAGTAAAAATAACAAGTTACAAATCTTCCAGACAATGCTGTCATACATGAATGCATGCCATTAAAATTAATAACCGTGATTATTGAAATAAGCAAACATTATAAGGCCTATGCTGAATTCTGCATGATACTATTTGTTACAGGTTGTGAGATCAACATTACGCAAATTGACTATTTGGTATTATTATTATGTTTGAGGTGTCGGATGGATTATGTAACCATTTGTTCACATCAAAAGATAGTGCAATATGCAAAGGAAAACAGTGTAATGTTTAAGCAGAGCGTAATCTTGCAAAATAGCGTGGCCAAATGTACACTGTTTACACTACTTCGTTCTGATGCAATGGATACCAGTTTAGTATTAAACAAAACGAAGATGTGTAGCCAGTGTATACATACATGATCTGGCTATTTTACGAGATTGCCATAATGTGCAGTAGCCTTTCGCATAAATGACTAGATCGGGTAATTGAATAATAGTCTATTTGCACAGAGACTATGCAGTTACGCGGAACCCACTGTATTAAAAAAAGAAAGTAATTTCGACATAAATGTTTTGAATGAAGGTCTAAAAGTTTAAAGTCCAATCTTTATGTCCACGTGAGTGGCCTTGTTAAAGTGGTTAGGGTGCACATCTTATAGGGACAAGATGAGTTGCATCCCATCAAGAAAACTCCTAGATTGACAGTCAATAGATGTTGAAGGTTTAGTGCTGTGCTGAAATACAGATCTTGAGAAGCTGGATCCATTTAAACGAGAAAGAGAATTGGACTAGGGTATAGTCCAGTCGTCATGGGTTGGTATAGTGGTGCGGACGGCCCGACACTGGAGGATATGATATGGTATCGCAATAAAACAAAGTAAAGTCTAGAAAAGAGTAGTAGGGGCTGACCCCACTTTCTATTTCTTATTTGAGTGGGGCGGTCAATCTTCCAGTGCTGCTAGGACAGGCTCGGACATGTAGAGACTAAACGTGAACAAACGTGCCATTTTGCAGAATGGCCATCATACGAGCCATGAAAAAACCAAGACAACATAGTCGGACGGAGAAATGACGTGGAGACGAGGAATCTCGGCAAAAGGAATCCAACCTGGTGGTGCAGACTGTCGAAACGAGAAGTGTCCCAGCGTTCAATCATTTCCAGTGGACACAATCACTTCCAGTAGAAAACTTCACTTCGCTGACAAAAACAGTGAAGTGAAGGATCCCCAAATCGAGCCGCGAAAGCACGTGCAGTGTACACAAGCGAAACAGGACACAAACAAACTTGAATGTTTTTTAATTAATTACAGTACACCAAGGATTGATTATTGTATAAGTTACAATCTAAAGTATCGGAAGTGTTTTAGAATAATATATGTACACTTACATTTTCGGAAGCAGCCTCAGAAATTTAAGTTGTGAATTTGAAATAAAAACATCACAGAACTTCCCACATTGTTTTAACTTGATGAACATGTGCTTGGTTTGGGTTCACATGTTTAACAAATGAAAGACGTGTAATTTTAGAATTCATAAAAGAACATGATTATTCCTGCTAACTGGGGGCAGCCATTTTGTTTTGTTTTAGTGACGTCTGGTGGTATAGCTTGGGGCGAAGTGACGTCAGCTCTGTCGAACTTCTCTATTATATACACAGTTTAAACAAATGCTCTTAATTTATGAGAAGGCGCTTCCCTTTCATCAACCTGATTTGTACAACAACATAAATGACTTGATAGCATAATAAACTATTTAATTAAATATATTGCAATTTGCATCAATATAATGAAATTATAGTATTTTTTTCTTTAAAAAAATCCAAAGGAAAAATGCATATTTATTATCAGGCCTATTGGTAGGATGTGTTTGAGCAAAAATGATCACTCACGATACCCAAGGGATAATTTTTCTTTTCTTTGGGACTATATAATTGGTCAGTTTTGTGATTTTAGATGGAAAAGTCTACTTAATCAAGGGTTTTACAGAATTACTTACAGTAGTAAAGGGAGACGGCTGGTAAAGTCCATTACAATTTGAGGTTATCGCACAATACCCTGTGAACTTAATAAAAGAGGCACGTCATTTTAGTGTGTTGGGGGGACCGTCTAAATATAGGCTACACTTGCCAATCAGGAACCACAGATATAGGCAGCAGAAAGAAACGGCCAATTAACTAAGAAAACACTCCGATTATTGTTTAAGTATGTGGGTTAATTTTAATCATAAAACAGTCATTTCAACACTTTGACAATGTTGGTTTATTTTGTATTAAATATAATATATAATTGTTGCTAGCTTACTGGGATGACTATTATTACAGAATATTGGGATGCATCCGCAAAAATCAGGTATGTTTTATTTCTTCAGTTCCAAGACTAATTCCTGATTTGACACGTTAGATATTACATAACTGCCAGCTCGCCAGAGGGCATATTCACTGGGATGGTACAAAATGGCTGCGCCAGTTATATATAATAGCCATCACATTTAACTGTTTTATTAATTAACTATATGCTTATATTTGTCAACATTAAGCAGTTATGTGTAATATATATCGTTGAATATGCATACCAGGTCAAATGCCTTGATTGTGCCCTCTAACAGGGTACTAACTAAATTGAAGTTAAATTATATTTAAAAAGTTTTTTTCTATTTGCTTTTATGAACAATCTCTTGTTGGGCTATAATTCTGACCAATTTTCAGTTGAAGGTCTTGAGGGTAACAATGTCAAATTCAAGGTCAATATGAAGGTCATCACACTTTAACTTAACACATAACAAAATAATGGTAGATTTGGAATTCTTGGGAAATTTCCATTCAAGAGATGCCATTCCCATCAAGATGTTACTTATTTATGGATGTTCAAATATAGCCTACCCCCCTACCCCTAATTTTTTTGATTTTTGTGAAAATGGACAGGCTGTAGCACCCAAACTGCCAGTCCGACTGAGCTCATCTTTGAAAATTAAGAATTTTAAGCCAAAATGTGCATAGAAACCAAATTTCAATGAAATGAGGAGTGGCTTTAAACCCATTGGGTGATCTGACACGGAATCGCCCTGTGCTCTAGTGACCTCCAGTGTCGGTAAATAAAACAAACTTTTAACTTTTGTCTTGCAACAGCTTTCCCATGTTGTTAGGCGGTATTCAAGTACAGGCTGAACATAAGCATTAAAATAAAGTAATCTTGCAGTAAGTGGTAGATACTGTTTAATTCTTAACAGTCACATAATGTTTGAGTAACTGTAAGCCATGCAGGCTCACACTGGAAGACATTTTTGTTTGGAGGTATATATAGAGAGAATTTCCTTGAAAGTTATTAAAATGTGGTTCATTTAACAACTGTTATATTAGCCAAAGACTAAATGTTTTAGCCACTTTGTATAAAAATTACCAGTTCACTGTTTTGGCAATGTACATGGTGAGCTACTAAGCCCTTTAACAATTTGTGCTTTCCAGAAAAGAAAATGGCTAGCCTTCACTCCTAGTAGTTTTAATATTTTTAATTCATGTTTGTTTTATGCTATCATGATGCCAAATTATGTGTTATGATATTAATGATGTACAGTGCCTTTTCAAAACAAAATGTTTTTTGTGTTTTCATTGGTGTTTTATTTGTTAATGATGTGTATATAATGTATAACGATGTCTTTGGTGTTTTTATTGGTGTTTTATTTGTTAATGATGTATATAATGTATAACGATGTCTTTGGTGTTTTTATTGGTGTTTTATTTGTTAATGATGTATAACGCCTTTTTAAACAAAATGTCTTGTGTGTTTTCATGGTGTTTTATTTATTAATGATGTATAGCCTCTTTTAAAAACAAACTGTCTTTTATGTTTTCATTGGTGTTTTATTTAATTTTGGGGTTGGTAAGGGCAAGGTAGATGACCCAGTGCTAGTTATGTTTTCACTGTTTAATGTTTTATTTTTTTTTACTTTTCAGATCCTTCACTGTGTCTAAAAATGGGTAACTGTATAATTACCCCCAAATCCTATACGTATTCGTCAAACGTCTCTACATTCACTGATCTGGATAATGGAATTAATTCTACGTCATTCTGGTGTAGTGATGGGTCTTTACAGAACTCATGGATGGACTTGTATCCCCATCTTGTCGTTGATTTTGGTGACACTACGAAAACTATTGTAGGACTAGCATTGAAGAGAGCACCTGGTACCCACAAGAAGTATGGATTCCCATCTTTCCAAGTTTATAAATATGATGATGCTGGCGACTTTTATGATGCCATCAGAGAAAATAATGAAATTAGTCGAATCATTAAGGTAAATGTTATTTATTGCAAGGTTGGGTTTAAAAAACTATGTGTGTTTCAGGCAGGGTACAGATGGGAAAGGGAAAACTGGGGAAATAATTTCAGAATTCCCTGCAGGGAAAATTCAGGGAATTTTTTGTTGTTGTCTGATTTAGGGTGAATACACGGAACTCTAGGGTGTAGTAAAATCTGGAAAAAATATTAGTCCTACAGTATACGCAAATATTTTCGCGGCTAAAATAATTCACGATCGGGCTTCCACTGTACATTTTCGCGAGGAATTATTTTCATGACTGTCTCCCCTGATAATAAAATCAAAATTACACATATTTTATTTGGCAAACTCTTTTCAGTGATTTCACATACACTTGGACATGTTACCATGCTGTCAGCGAGACGTCAATGTATGTATGTTATCGATGGAACACGAACATGTGATACAGAAAACTGAAACACGCAAATATCATAAGAATAAATTTAAATTATTGGCGGTACCCACAAACTTCCATTCAAAGTTATAAAGAAAACAAACAAAACTGAAATTATGTAACAACAGACTTACACTGTGTGTCATTTCGATCAAATCCACATGTGTGTCACTTCGATCAAATCTACGTGACCATACAGGTTTACCGAACCACATGACCTTGTGGATTATTTGATAGTAAAAACAGAGTGAAACGAAACTCAGTATAAATTTAACAGGTATCTCTGACTGCTTGTCTTTTGTATCCATGAAAATTATACCTAATCGGAAATAAATTCGCACATAATTAAATTCGCAGTGCTATCAACATGTTCGCGATTTTCGTGATATATTTTATTTGCGAACATTTTTGCGTATATTGTATATACATAGATATGTATAAAAAAATAATGTAAAAATGTAATAAACCTAAGATATTAGTGTTTTGGATTCCTTGTCTTTTTCATAAGGGTATTGAATGATAGCTGCATTCAGTGAGAGTGTTCACCTAGCTCCATTTCAGGAGGGTGATCTTCAGCTCACCTTGATTTGATCACAGTGTAGCTAGACTGCATTCAGTGAGAGTGTTCACCTAGCTCCATTTCAGGAGAGTGATCTTCAGCTCACCTTGATTTGATCACAGTAAAGCTAGACTGCATTCAGTGAGAGTGTTCACCTAGCACCATTTCAGGAGAGTGATCTTCAGCTCACCTTGATTTGATCATAGTGAAGACTGCATTCAATGAGAGTGCTCACCTAGCTCCATTTCAGGAGAGTGATTTTTAGCTCACCTTGATTTGATCACAGTAAAGCTAGACTGCATTCAGTGAGAGTGTTCACCTAGCACCATTTCAGGAGAGTGATCTTCATCTCACCTTGATTTGATCATAGTGAAGACTGCATTCAATGAGAGTGCTCACCTAGCTCCATTTCAGTGGAGTGATCTTCAGCTCACCTTGATTTGATCACAGTGTAGCTAGACTTCATTCAGAGAGAGTGTTCACCCAGCACCAGGTGCTCTGTACCACTAACTGCATTATTAACTACGACTTCCTCGCCTAACAATAAGGTTTCTATTGTTTGTCTCGATAATAAAGCCAGTTTTGAGGGCAAGCATGCACGTATATTTCAGTGGAATAAACACAGGTAACATATACATCATGATGTATAATAAAATCAATTTAATACTGATGTTTACAAATTAATGTGTTATTGGTGAAAATATGCAAACAAATTGGAACAGTGAGTCCATTGTCATTGTTCGGCAAGATGTAACGGACATTGTGTAATAGACACAATTTCGTATGTAATTTTATAGTTAAGATCAACCTGCAATTATTAACCATTAACCATAGTTTGTGTATATATGCTGAATAGCATTGAAAACGCACCATCAGTTGATGATAACAAATGTAAATGGGGCATAATGGGACATAGCATAACAAATTTAAATTGACTAGGCAAATCATGCTGATTGGTCTCTGAAAAGCCACATTGATTTATGAACAAGTGATGGCAAGGTTGACAGCTGAGGAACGTGAACGTGCCTTAGGCATGCTTCATATCAGCATTTCGAGTAGTCATCGCACAGCGGTTTGGATGCCAACATTCAACAATCATTAGACTCCACAGGAGATACCAGTAGGCAGGAACCAGCAGGGACCATCTACGTCCAGGGCAATGACGTGTTCTGACATCACGACAAGATCACTATTATGGTACTGTTCACTTCATTCAAGTGTCTTTAAGTAGACATATATGGAAAATAACTTGTGATGGCTATTTGTATTAAGGGCTGTTGATTTATTTTTCAGACATTTACTGGCCTGACAGCTGATGACATGGAAGACATGAAAGTCAAAAAGCATGAGTTTCCATATCCAGTCAGTGCTATGAAATTGAAGATTTACTTTAAACTAAGACTTGGGCAGAAACGTGTTTGCATGAAAATCGAGTTCTATCAGGCACCCGAGAACTGTGGTAAATACAATCATAGTATTAATGCAAAAAATTTGAGTTTGTGTTAATAATATATGATACATTTATTGATATGTTTTTGTCTATATATCTCACATGTTATTAAAACAAAACAAAGATTAGGTCAGGTCAGGCCATAGGGCTTAACGTGTACATTCAGAGCAAGCTGTTGTACCACACACCTATCGTGGGCGCAAGGGCTTGCTCTTTTGTCCAAGACAGATAGAGTGTGGGGAGGGTGAAGGAGGGTGCCTGCACTGGCAGGTGCAAGGGAGCACCAGCAGTCCAACCGGGGTCGGTAACAGGCATGGGTTGGTGGTTGGGACTAGGGCATTTTGAATGGAGCATTAAGCCGAAAATTGATAGCGCAATTTGATTGAAGGAATTTTGGCGCAAAAATTGAAGAGAGGTATGCGAGCTAGTATAAGTTTTGATTTAGTATGTCGAGAGTAGCTCGTTAATTAGACCTAGTAACAAAGATTAAAATTATAATATATTTATAATGGACAAATGGAAAACAATTCACCATAGGCGAGACAGACAAATTGTTCAATAGTCCAGCAAGATGCCATTGATGTGTGACAATTGCAGGGTCTTTGGCCACTGTGTCAAAAGTCAACCTGAGGTTGACTGTTTCTTTGTTTTTACTGTTCACGCTTGATGCAACTTTGTTGGCATACCACTGGATGAATTGCTCTTTCATTATGACTTTGAAATCACCATTCAAAGATAAAGAAGATATAGTTGTAATAGCTAGTACATACAAGTATCCTAATGTTACGCCAGACTTAGCTAAATATACATGTTTATTAAATGATTACAAAAAACGTATGCTTTGAATTGATCTCACCAAAAACACAAGGTATTAACCAGGGTAATTGATGTGTACATAGACTTGTTAGTGATTTGATCTCAATGAAGAGACCTTTAACTCGGATTTAACTGTAAAGTACACAGACAGATATTTCAAAGGGAGGCCACTCACATTAATTTCATGTCATATTTTAGTCTGCCCACCGTCACATTAATTAAGGACACGTTAATTTCAGGATCTACAGTATAGGTTTTTTTAAATTATGTACTTCAGGATTCACATTAATTGGACACTTTTTGGGTCGAAGAATGGAATACTTATATTAAAGTTAAAGTTAAATAGGAAATTTCATCTTCTTTAAATAGGAAATTTCATCTTCTTTGCACTCTGTTAAGTGGTATATTTTAAATTGCAGCTGGCATTAATTTTGGGGATTTGTCTGTTTAGGATTCTGCAGGAATTATCATAATGATGTAATGTGGCTATTTTGGGATTCCATCTTGTGATCTAATGCTTATCACCACAAATCTGAGATGATGCTACAAGTTAAAGCATTTGTTTTGTTTAATAACACCACTAGAAGACAGAATTTTGTTAAGCTGTTGGATGCCACACACTTGGTAATTGTTACATGTAGTCTTAGAGGAACCTGGTATATTTTTCTATTGACGATGAGGGTGGAACTCAACTTTAGAGGAAAATAGAACGTAATGTGTAAATTGAATTGGTCAGAATCTTTTGACCTATTAGTCGCAGATGACTGGTTAGGATGGGGGTGGAACTCCGTAAGAAAATGGCTCCACTGAAGAGGTTTGATCCTATGCCCCACGTGCAGACTACAATATTTGGTTTATGCTACTAATGGGAGTATTGTGATGACAAACCTCCAAGTGGTCATAAATGGCTAATAATTAATTCTCAAACAACTATAAAAGACAGATGACACAATGAGCAGTGAAATTTTAGTTCTTTATTTTTTTTTTAAAGTATAAATAGTTTGTAATAGTCTTTCAGTAAAAGTATCTCCCACTAAATGTTGTTGACCACCTGCTTTTTCAGTTATGGTTAAATAATTAAATTTTATTTGCGTCTATACACTTTAGTGCAATCTGATTGGTCCAGAGGTGCTTACTTTTTTGGTTCATAACTCGATGAACCCCCAAAAAATTAGCTATGCCTACTACCCCTCCCCCACTGACTCGCACTACTTTTGAGCATCAAGCCGGATTATTTTTGGCAATCATTGTTAGATATTTGGAAGAAAACACATGTGAAGGTACAAGAAATGTATACGATAAATTAAAGGAAAATGCTATAGCAGAGTAGACATATGGATCAATACGCATTGATAAAAAAAAACACCACAAAAACCTCTTCGCTAATTATGACATGTAGGAAACGTCACGCCTGTAATTGACTTGTAAGTGATGTTCAACATTTCCCGTTACATTTCACCCAAATTTTGTCCACACACAAGTTGTTAAAAAACCATTACAGTGACACAGCTTTCACATATGAGACTATAATGATGTCTTTAGTATCGACTTTTCTGAGGTAACATAGGGAAAAATACATGCAATTTTTAGCCGGCTGCCATTTTGCTTTTTTATGGAATATTCTTCAAGAGGGGTGAAAGCCTCCAAAGTATGTTACATAATTAATATAAAATCAATGCCCTTTAGTGGTCTATTTCAACAAACAAAAAATAATTTAAAAAATTAATATGACGTCATCACGTTTGCTTTTATATAACAGTATCAGGAATCAGTGTCATTGCAATGGATTTTCCTAGATTTCTGTCTGGACAAAATGTGAGTAAAATCTACCAAAAAATAAAGGTAGGAGAGCAATTTTTCATAGTTGTTAACATTTTGGTTCGGACAGTAATTTAATTTGTGTCTTAGTATGTAATGTTTCAACTGTTTATTTTCACATACCTCTGCTTGTCATACAACATCATATGATGTCATTAAATCTTGTCAGAACACTTTTTACGGAAAATTACAAGCATTGGCATAACCCGATTGTGATGAAAGAGATATACACGTATACGACTCATATGGATGTCATTATGTAATAAACCAATTATTGACGTTTAGTCTTATTCAACTTAACCTACTAGCACAACAACAATGCTATATGACCCTGAGTTATAACCTCCACTGCAGAATTATCTTCCCTTGCCGGATGTATGACCTACACTCCCTCATATATCCTCGTTTTTTTATTCTGCAGTCCTCTGTTGCAGTTGTATTCGAGTTTTGCTATTGTAAACTTTTGTCAAATTGTTTATTAATTTATAATTTTGTTTTACTTATGAGGTCTTTTGGGGGTGGTTTACACAGGTGGTTTAACAGCTTACTTGTGCTCCAACTGGTTGGTTGTGTGTGCCGAGGGGGGTTGTCTTAAACGACTGCCCCAGTTTGACCAGCATTTGTTGTGTTGGGCATGCCGTTATTGTTGTTTTGAACGGCAGTGTCATATCTGTGTAACTTTGTCCCCCTCCATGTGGGGGAAGGTTAAGAAGATGTCAAAAGATGCCGAGTGTAAGAGGATGATTAGACTTGTTCAGATAGAGTATGTCAAGTAGAGTGCCTTGCCCAGTAGTTAATGGAAACCCCCAATTTAAAAATAAATAAATTTAAACGCCTTTTCCAACTCTAGAGTGGCCAACATAATAAGCCATTAATATTATGTCTTGGTCTGCATCCAACCAAAACTTGTTACGTATATTCTTTTAAATTGTTTCACATGCTTGGAGGCAAATGCATGTTCCTAATTCATCGTCAGCCACTACAAGCTGTGTCATAATTTCCTGTCTGGTTCAATATGTCACCAAAGTCATACCATCCAGTGAGAAAAAGCATGATCGAATTGATCACTGTCATACAAGTTGACCGAATTGATCACTGTCATACAAGTTGACCGAATTGATCACTGTCATACAAGTTGACCGAATTGATCACTGTCATACAAGTTGACTGAAAATTGTCTTGCATGCATGTCTGTGATGCACAAGTTAAGTATAGGCGCAATTAAGGGCCATAAATAGGTTTTTGTTGGGAAAGGTGTGGTATTGAAATTTAAGTTTTGGTATTTTGGGGGTGATTTACCTTGGTATCGGTACACCTACTAATTTCATATAAATAAAATAAAATTCCATACATAAGGCTCTCAATCTAATTTATGCCCAACCCATTTTGCTTTTGTCAGATATATTGTTTGTGCTTTACTAAATGGTGGGAAACATTTCTCAATACCAAAATATTTTTATTTGGAAATTTGTTTGGTACCGTAAATCGTATAGACATGATACCAATACTGAAGTACAGCTAGTATACTAGTATATGGTATATGCCCACCTCTAATGGATATGTAAGAAATAGAATACAATATTTGTGTCAGTTAGATACCATCATCTTTGTTTAATCAAGTATCTAATTTGCTTGCACTCGTTAGATATGTTTTAAAACAACTCATTGTAAGATAAATGGTATGTAACGGTCGCTCGTGTAGTATTCTTTATATAAACAACTTCTTGTAAGATAAATGGTATCTTAACGGCCACTCATGTAGTATTTTCTATATAAACAACTCCTTGTAAGATAAATGGTATCTTAATGGCCACTCATGTAGTATTTTCTATATAAACAACTTGTTGTAAGACAAATGGTATCTAATGGCCACTCATGTAGTATTCTTTATATAAACAACTCCTTGTAAGATAAATGGTATCTTAACGGCCACTCATGTAGTATTTTCTATATAAACAACTTGTTATAAGACAAATGGTATCTAACGGCCACTCATGTAGTATTCTTTATATAAACAACTCCTTGTAAGATAAATGGTATCTTAACGGCCACTCGTAGTATTTTCTATATAAACAAATTGTTGTAAGATAAATGGTATCTAACGGCCACTCATGTAGTATTTTCTATATAAACAACTCGTTGTAAGACAAATGGTATCTAATGGCCACTCATGTAGTATTTTCTATATAAACAACTCGTTGTAAGACAAATGGTATCTAATGGCCACTCATGTAGTATTCTTTATATAAACA
>JAECMU010002494.1:0-10323 GCA_016106625.1 Dracogyra subfuscus | reverse complement strand
TGGCTTTACTCGTCCCAAATGGGCTGTTAAAACCTGCTGTTAGTCATATCGAGGACCTTGTTGGTCATACTGAGGACCTTGTTAGTCATACCGAGGACCTCATTAGTCATACTGAGGACCTTGTTAGTCATAATGAGGACCTTGTTAGTGATACCGAGGACCTTGTTAGTCATACTGAGGACCTTGTGAGTCATACCGAGGCCCTCATTAGTCATACCGAGGCCCTCATTAGTCATACCGAGGACCTTGTTAGTCATACAGAGGACCGTGTGAGTCATAATGAGGACCTTGTTAGTGATACCGAGGACCTTGTTGGTCATACTGAGGACCTTGTGAGTCATACCGAGGACCTCATTAGTCATACCGAGGCCCTCATTAGTCGTACCGAGGACCTTGTTAGTCATACAGAGGACCTTGTGAGTCATAATGAGGACCGTGTTAGTGATACTGAGGACCTTGTTGGTCATACTGAGGACCTTGTTAGTCATACATACTGAGGACTTCGTCAGTCATACCAAGGACTTTGTCAGTCATACCAAGGACCTTGTCAGTCATACCGAAGACCTGGTCAGTCTCACACAGAGAACCTTGTCAGTCATTCTGAGGACCTTGGTAGTGATACTGAGGACTTTGCCAGTCATACTGAGGACCTTGTCAGTCATACTGAGGACCTTACCAGTCATACTGAGGACCTTGTCAGTCATACTAAGGACCTTGCCAGTCAAATTGAGAAGTTTGCCAGTCATACTGAGGACCTTGTTAGTCAAACTTTTGACCTTGTTAGTCAAACTTTTGACCTTGTTAGTCATAATAAGGACGTGATAAACATCTATAATTTAATTTCAAACATCCAACAATATTACAGACCTTGAAAGCTTCTTCAAAGTAGTTGTTTTCTTCCAAAAACATTCCATAGTTCATGATGATCTGAGGCGTTGCTATTCTCAGCTCTATTATTCTGTCATAAACAGCTTTACAAGACTACAAAAAAAACACAAAACCAATTTTATAAACATGCAGCTTTACAATAAATATCTCAAAATAAAGTTTTAAAATGTAAATATTCAGACAGAAAGCAGGGACACATAATTTTATAATTAAACTTGAGTTATATCAGCATAAAAAGTAAAACCAATTATAAAACACTGAAATATGGTACTAAATGTAGGAATGATTTCCAGTGGGATAACTTTTTTTTCAGCTGACAGCAGCAAACCCTTTTCATAATACAAGTTGACAGCTGAATATCATATTCAGTTGACAGCGTTCAAGGACATAGTTAACCAAGCAAATTCAGAAACATACCTTGAATGTTCCAAAGCTGAATATTATATTCAGTTGACAGCGTTCAAGGACATAGGTAACCAAGCAAATTCAGAAACATACCTTGAATGTTCCAAAGCTGAATATCATATTCAGTTGACAGCGTTCAAGGACACAGTTAACCAAGCAAATTCAGAAACATACCTTGAATGTTCCAAAGCTTTCTTCAAGATCTGCATAGAGAGACCAAACTTTGAGTGATTTGTGCACACGAGCTTGAACTTTTTCTGTCTGTAAACAAATGACATAATTACAAATTAAATATCAAATACAGGAAGTAATAATATATTACAAAGTATGCTATATTTAATTAGCCAAGTACTAAATGTTTGACTTGATCTGTATAAAAACAATCACCCAACTAATTAGCCTACACAAATTTGAATATTGCTGTAGTTGGACAACTCACATCATCGTGGTAAGCAACTTTTCTCGGTGGAGGAGTAGTGGCTTTTTGCAGTAACTTCAGAGCGTCATCAAAATTTCTGGAATAACGAATAAAATAATAAGTTACACTATAATTGCATTATCTGTCATTAGAACAAAACATGAATTTTTGTTTTGTACAATATCCAGTGAAGGAAGGATATGTTTTAGTTAAGGATGCACTCAACACATTTTTTTTACAGTAATATGGCATCAGACATACGGCTAAGGACCACACATATATTGAGAGAGAAAACCCGCTGTCTTCACTTCATAAGCTATTCTTTTTTATTAGCAGTAAGGGATCTTTTATATGCATCATCCCACAGACAAAATAGCACATGCCAGGGGCTTTAACATACCAGTCATGGTACACTGGCTGGAACAAGAAATAGTCCAATGGGCCCACCGATGGGGATCGATCCCACACCGACCATGCATCAAGCAAGCGCTTTACCACAGAGCTACATCCCGTCGTAATATCCAAAGAAGGATGATTGGATCTAGAGATCATTCACGTCCACAGTAATCATGTTAAGAATGTATTCAACTACATATTATACCAACATGTAAAACAACAGGTCAGTGCAGATTGATCAACAAAAATTATTATCTACATACATGGACATGTAGTGGAAAAGATCTAGGGTCATGTCAAAGTATTAAGCCCCCTTAGAAAGGCAAGTGGAATGTAACACTTTGACGCTGTGTGAATTACTCATTTAGGTTAAAGGTCAGTAGTTAATATATGACCCATGGCAATGAACGTACATAGTAATTAGCTTGGTGATTGTAAAATGTGACATTCTCATTGATGTTTGCCGTGTGCGTGCGTCATGACAATTTTAAAAATCATTTTTTTTTAAATAAACTTTTTTTTCTGCATTTTGTTTCCTTTAAAAAAATAAATAAACTACATTCTGATTTATTTTTTAATAATAAGTATTTATTTAAATGCATTGTTTTGTTTAGAAATAATATATTGACATAAGTCAAATGGTTTGCACAACAGGTGAGGCCTATACAAGAGCTCTCCAATACAAAAGAAAATTTAAAATTATTTTATTATTCCAGGGTTTTTCAGAAACGGAGTTTGCTGCTACCTGAAGTGCCACAACAGATCAAAGAATGCTGCATGCGATTGAAACTGTTGAAGTCTGCCAAAGGGGAACATCTGGTCAAATTTTATGACTGCTTCAACCAAGAAACAAAAATGTTTGGTGACACTACACAGTTGAAAGGACCCCTACCTGGTGATTTTGCAGAAGACAATGATTTTTTTTTTTTTTTTTTTTTTTTTTAACGACGCACTCAATACATTTTAACTACAGTTATATCGGCGTCGGACATATGGTTATGTTCAAGAAAAACCCCAGTGGTTAGCTGACGGAGATCGATCCTAGACCGACCGCGCATCAGGCGGTCACTGTACCACTGGGCTATGCTGCCCGCTACGACAATGATGTGCATACTCTGACTGATCGCGCAGTGCAATATTTGGAAAAACGGTTTGCAGACGACAGCACAAAGCCAGTGTCGTGTTTTGATATCTTTGACATTTCTCAATGGCCATCCACAGACTCCGAATTGTCAACTTTTGGAAATGAAGATGTACAAGAATTGACTGATCATTTCAGTTACTTACTGTGTAAGGATGAACAGCAGTTTTGCCCCCCTTGTAGATGTCTACAGTCAACTACTGAAGGCCAAGCCAGAGAAATTGAGACATATCTTGCCCCTGGTGGAGCTTATGTTCACAATGAGTCCCAGCACCGCAGAATGTGAATGGTTTTGGTTTTTGGTTTGTTTAACGATGCACTCAACACATTATAATTACGGTTATATCGGCGTCGGACATATGGTTATGTCGAGAAAAAACCCCAGTGGTTAGCTGACGGGGATCGATCCTAGACCGACTGCCACTCGCTAAAGTAACAACTGACAATTATTTCACTCGGGACATAAACATGATATGAAATGGAAGCTTGTTTTAATTAATATCCAATAAATAGGCTTGTATATTATTCTGTATAGATGCTAAATTAGTTACATTTTTCGTGAAATATTTCTTCATACATCATTTTATGGATATTGCGATTAATAAATTCTGGGTTACGAGACACTATTGTAAATGGCATTTCTACAAACTACTTGGACGAAAACTGTGTTAAGTGTAGAAGCACGGCAACTGAAATGTTTTATGTTTGTTATTAATGAAGGAAGGAAACGTTTTATTTAACGACGCACTCAACACATTTTATTTACAGTTATATGGCGTTGGACATATGGTTAAGGACAACAGATGTATTGAGAGAGGAAACCTGCTGTCGCCACTTCATGGGCTACTCTTTTCGATTAGCAGCAAGGGATCTTTTATATGCACTATCCCACAGACAGGATAACACATACCACGGCCTTTGATATACCAGTCGTGGTGCATTGGCTGGGTCGAGAAATAGCTTGTTATTAATGAAGACAGTTGCTTACTCGTGTCGTATTTCCATCTCACACCATTCACAGTACACTAAGGCCAGGTCATCCACAGTCTTGTACTCAACTTTAACAGCTTTGTCAAATATCAGTCGGGCCTGCAAGAAAAAAAATGGAAGTCACGAGAGTTTCTTTACATAACATCCCAGTGAGATGTTTAATCAGATAGTGTGTAAGAAAAGAGTAACAGCAAGATTTGGTTTGGTGACGTGATTAATTAAAACAAAACACCTGCTGATCTCACCCGGAAAGCTAATGACGTCATTAGAAAGTGACATGATTTAGTAAATGGAACAGGCAAAGTTGACTTTATCTCCTAAATGTTTGTTTTTTAAACTTAACTTTTCAGAATATAAACAAAAATATTTGCTACCTTGTTGTATACATTTTAAAACAACTTATATTATAAATGATATTTAATGGCCATTCATGTAATATTTCCATATACTGTAATTCAAGAAATTAACATGACATTAAATATCTTGAGTCACCTATCCCAGACAAAAACAACACAAAATTATTGCGACTCATCCACAAAATCGCAACATGAAATCATCGCAATTAGTCCAACTCTCACTGGTAACAACATGTTACCAACAAAATAAAGGCAGATTAAAACACAGTTACTTCCGAGTACTTCCAGGTAATACTTTCTCAACAACTTGGCTTGGCTAGCTAATTGTATTTCTTGTTAGCGTTAATTTCATTTTTAACTGATGAAAGAAACATTTACGAATTGATATGCTGAGACGGTGTCAGCCAGTTTTAACAAAGAACATTCAACACCAATAAATGCTTGATAAATTGTGTTGGCTAGCGGTTAAGTCGCCGGCTGGTAGGTACTGGGTTCGCAGCCTGGTACCGGCTCCCACCCAGAGCGAGTTTTTAAGGACTCATTGGGTAGGTGTATGGCCGCTACACCCTCTTTTCTCTTTCACTAACAATAACAACTAACCCACTAATTTCTATTCTGTCCTGGACAGACAGCTCAGATAGCCGAGGTGTGTGCCCAAGACAGGCGTGCGCTATAACAGCTTGCTCTGAATGTGCACGTTAAACAATATTGAAAATGGAAAGAAAAAAAGTTGGCTACTAATAAGGTTGCAAACTTGTTAGTGGTAATTAAGTAGATATAGGTGACTGAGAGAAGGAAAGAAAGGAAATGTTTTATAGAACAACACACTCAACACATTTTATTTACGGTTATATGGCGTCAGACATATGGTTAAGGACCACACATATTGAGAGAGGGAACCTTCTGTCTCCACTTCATGGGCTGCTCTTTTCGATCAGCAGCAAGTGATCTTTTATATGTACCATTCCACAGACAGGATAGTACATACCATGGCATTTGTTACACCAGTTGTGGAGCATTGGCTTGAATGAAAAATAGCCCAATAGGTTCACCGATGAGCATTGATCCTAGACCGACTGAGCATTAAGTAAAAACGTTACGACTGGGCTACAGTGACTGAGAATGAAATGTTTTCAATGTACTGTATTTTAATTTGTTTATACTATGATTGACTAACATATTAAAACGTTACGACTGGGCTACAGTGACTGAGAATGACATGTTTTCAATGTACTGTATTTTAATCTGTTTATACTATGAGCGACTAACATATTTGTCGTTAGCGCTTAAGAAAGCACAATCAATCTCGGTAAACAACAATGCAAATATTTCATAACAAGTTTATTTAGTGTTTTTCTTTTTTCAATAAAGTTTTATATTTATAAATGCAATATATTTGCATTTTTTACAATATCCTGCTGTTAATTTCCTGAATTACAGTATTTACAGAGTCAGAGTTTGAAAAGCACATATCAGTCATGGAGTGCGGAATGGAAAAATAAATAATCTATTGGTCCATCCTCAAGAATTGATCCCACGACGAACTGTACCTCGGGTGGGTACTCTACTAATGAGCAAAAAAAAAAGACCCGACACCTACCTAAATTATAATCCAGTTACTATACCACTCAGTTCTAATCTACAAGTAGTATAATCAGTTAAATTATTTTATTAAAAAGTACATACATCTTCAATTTGGTCTGCATTTTCATAAAACTTGGCGAACTCCACCCACAGTGTGTGAGGTTTACCCGAGGCCTGCTTTGGGTTGACAGTCTGGACAGCAGTTGTGTATGTATTGATGATCTAAACAAAAACATCAAATATGTTTAAAAATTACACAAAAAAAGAAAAAACAAAGAAATATTTTATTTAATGACACACTCAACACATTTTATTTACGGTTATATAGCGTCAAACATATGGTTAAGGACCACACAGATTTTGAGAGGAAATCCACTGTCACCACTTCATGGGCTATTCTTATATCGATTAACTGCAATGGATCTTTTATTTGCGCTTCCCACAGGCAGGATAGCACAAATCATGGCTTTTGTTGGACCATTTATGGATCCCTGGTCGGTGCAAGTGGTTTACATCTACCCATTGAGCCTTGCGGAGCACTCACTCGGGATTTGGAGTCAGTATTTAGATTACAAAAAATCCCATGCCTCGACTGGGATCCGACCCCAGTACCTACCAGCCTGTAGACCAATGGCCTAACCACGACACCACCGAGGCTGGTACAAAAAAAAAAAAGAAGAAGTAGAAAACAAGTATAATGATGTATAAAAAGATGAAATACTTAAGGAATATTCCGGAATTTATCACCAGGAGGAGGTGAGGTTGGGATAAGCAAGTTATTTAAACCAAGTATGCACCGAGAGACAATTAGCCACTAATAGAATAATAACTGTGGTGCCTACCGTCATGTGATCAATTCAGAAACACCTTAATTTAATAAATTATTTTAAATTATAAAGGTAACAATAATTCCCTATACATTTTTATTAAAATATGTAATTTAAATTATTGAATGGTCAGGATAACTCACTATTAAATTTTATTTAACAAAGTTTAATTTAAATTATAAACGTCAAGATAACAAACTTTAAAAATTTTTTACTTAAAAAATGTTAATTTAAATTATAAAGGTCAAGACAACTCACTATTAAATTATTTTCAGTAAAAAAGGTTAATATAATTCTAAAAGACAATTCACTATTTGGTAAGCATTCAGGATGACTAATATCACAACATTACATTCCGTTAACTTGATAACCCTTTAGGCAAGTGTTATCTCTGTCACTCTCATACTCCGTTTCAGGTAAGTGATTATTTCTCCACGTCTCCGAACTGTCAGTTGTTTTACACTCATCTTTTAACACCATTGACAGACAGTCACTAATATGATTTATCAAGTTCTTCCAATAATGATGTCACTGTTTGCAAGCTCCTCCCTGTCTTCAATAATAGAAAACATTTGTTTTGAAGATTCTACCTCATACACACTAACAAAGAATCAGAATTTCAGGGATGGGAATTAGTGAACTGTAAAAAAAGAGGATATCTAAGAGGGGGGTCCCGGAAATTCTTGAAATCCTAGGTTAAAATCTGTGCCATCTGATACACTTTGGAGGAAATAATGATTACAATGCGAGGAAATGCAATGTTTCATGAGAGAAAAACAGCTATTCCGAGAATTCCCACTCCTGGTATTCGGCATACCATTCACCCACCGCAAAAATAAAAAAAACACACAAGAAAAAACCTAATAATAATAAAAACAACAAAGCACACACATTGGGCTACATTTACAAAACCTGGATTTTGGGGGGTTATTTTTCAAACTATATACATTTACAATGCTTAAATACCAGCGTTCACGGAAAACAGACACATAGGGCTAAATTTACAAAACCTGGATTTTTTTTGTTAGATTTCAAATTTATTTAACCTCTTTTACGTGTGACTACTGTATATACATTTACAATGCTTAAATACCAGTGTTCAAAGAAAACAGGCTTCGTAAATTCGGCCCAGTCTGTTTAGGTTAAGTGAGTAACTGGTCAAGGTTCCGAGACATCTATTCCGACTTACTTCTGTAGGTTTTCCCTCGTACAACTTGACACGTTTGTGCCATTCATGAACATTGTGTGGATTCTGCCTCAACAAGACACTGTAATTACAACACACAAAGAAGTAGTCATCAAATAAACAACAAGAAAGAAGTCATGCATCTGTGTCGTTGTCATACAGGAATGATAAAAATAAGGAATGATAATTAAAAAAAAGAGTGATTAAACTTATCAAGAACCACCACAATGATATAATACTTAACTGCTGGACACATACACCAAAAGATTCTGCTTACACAGTTACCGAACAATGAACTTTTAAATTTATAGTAATATACAAATTATTCTGACAATGCATTGTTGTTAACTGTAAAAATTACAACAGATAGGTAGGTAACTGGTTTAATGTGTTCATACATCACACAGGTTTCAAACACGCCCATCACGAGTGCAACCTCTGATATTATCAGGAGCCTGATTCGGGACAGAAGGGTTTTATAACAGAATGAGAAAAATTGAAGAAAAAAATAATAGAAAAAAAAGACTAGAAAAATAATTTTATCAGAAAACATATGCACTACTCATTATATTATAAAATATAATTAAAAGCATCAAGTAGATTTCTTATCATTTTAACATTAAAAGCAGTTATATCTTGAGAGTAAATAATGCAGAGCGACTTACCTGTTCAAAAGCAATGGTCGTCTATCCATCAAAGATTCCAGTATAGCTAACCGCAGTTCAAGGTCAAGATCATCTGAAATGGAAGCAATAGAAAACTGACATGCTTTTCAAGTGGTCTTTTAGTCAGCGGAAATATTGTAGAACTAGAGTTTAATATTACAGGTAATGCACATTAAAACTATCATGAACACAGGGTTGGGGTGGGATTCAGGAGTAATGGGGGCACTTTAAAGATAATCACTTGGTTAAAATGTTTTACAAACATAAGAAAGCCAGTGAGCTCCGTGGTCTAGTTGATAAGCTGCTGGACAATCAAGCTGACGACAGTGATTCAAATCCCGTCAAAGCTGGCTCACACATTCATTCATCTTTCTCATCTATCACCCTCTGCCTATCATTCTCATTATCTTAATATAAAAAACTTTCCAATATCTCCCACGATTTCTATCCGTTTCCTCCGACTCTTGTCTTCTGAGCTGTCCGCACCATCGCCTACCTGTCTCAACTTCCTCCACGGGTGCAGTCTCTGTGTATTTCCCTGCACCCACCTGACATCCTCGTCTTCTGCTGCTAATAAAGCTGGTCTGACCCACGGCACTAACTAACGACCGCCAGTAGTAGGGGTGCATAGTAGGTGGTTACAAGTGCCTCTAACAATGCCAGAAGTAACTACTGAACACTCCCTGAAGTGGTCAGACTAAGACCACAGCTAAAAGCTGATGGGGAATGGCAGGTGTGTGGCACAGACAGCCACAAGAGACAAGCACCTGTCGCGGTTGGAGAGACAAGGACTGGGATGTGGAGGTGGACAGCGAAAGAAGTTGAAAGATAGGAGGAGTTGCCAGATCGGGAAGAAATGAGATGGAATTCAAAGGAGAGAAAAGAAAGGGGGCAGTGGGATAAAAAAAAAACACCCACATATGAAAGCCATCCATAAACAGATTTATGGGCTGAAATTTAATAAATCTTTAACAATGGTCTGATTAAAGGAGTTCAAGAGGAGGGACTCTTGTTAAAGAGGAGGAACTCTAGTTCAAGAGGAGGAACTCTTGCTAAAAGGAGGAAAAGAGGAGGAACTCTAGCTAAAGATGAGGAACTCTAGTTCAAGAGGAGGAAAAGATGAGGAACTCTAGTTAAAGACGTGGAACTCTAGTCAAAGATGAGGAACTCTAGTTAAAGATGTGGAACTCTAGTTAAAGATGTGGAACTCTAGTTAAAGATGAGGAACTCTAGTTAAAGATGAGGAACTCTAGTTAAAGATGAGGAACTCTAGTTAAAGATGAGGAACTCTAGTCAAAGATGAGGAACTCTAGTTAAAGACGTGGAACTCTAGTTAAAGACGTGGAACTCTAGTCAAAGATGAGGAACTCTAGTCAAAGATGAGGAACTCTAGTTAAAGATGAGGAACTCTAGTCAAAGATGAGGAACTCTAGTTAAAGACGTGGAACTCTAGTTAAAGACGTGGAA